>PPHD01018954.1:1818-14315 GCA_002909625.1 Bambusicola thoracicus | reverse complement strand
ACCTTGGTAATAGAACAATGAGAAATGCTACCACACTTCTTTGCCACCTAATGAGAAGTAGTGTTGCCTTCCCATGGGCTGTGGTACAGCAGAAACCGAGTAGCAAGCAGTTGTGCTAAATGTCAGTATGTGGTCCTCTGTGAACCTCTCACCTGGTCTCCTAGCTGTGTCTTTGTCTTGGCAGCATCCCTGGTGCAAAAGGCAGGCCTGCTACAAGAGGGTTGGAACTGTGTCTGCCTCATTGCAGTTCTTCTGTCCCGTGCCCTGCTCCATTTTTGTCATTCAGTTTGTCTTCAGGACCAGTTTCAGTGTCTCACTGCGGCTTACAGTGTCTCACTGGAACTTATTCAAAGAAAATAAAATTAGGAGCTTGGCTCAGCTACTGTGCCACCAGACCAACTTTCTGCAATATCTTGCTCCATCCCATGTTGATCTAGAGTGATAATTTTTGGCTTTTTGTTGATAATCATTGTCTCCCCTGCCTTGTTTTACTGAAAACTGTAATGTTCTGGTTATTCAGAGCCTAGGGAAAGAAGGATTAGCCAGAGATCATCAGTCACCATCATAACCCATCATACTCATCCTCTCCTCTTCAGAACTCGGATTTGCTATGGAGTCACTCGTCACCTTTGTCTTGAGCCACATAGGGCCATTTGGTCACGTGCAGATCTCCAGCATGTCTAAGCCCATGACCCTCACTCCATCTGTTGTTCCACCCACCGGTCTCCATCGTGTCGTAAGTGTGATTCAGCTTTCCCTGCTCAACTGCCAGCTCTTTCATTAGACCTTTCTCTGCAACTCCAAGCTTTTCTCGGCAGTCTGTTCTGTTTCCCCTGCATGCCACTTCAAGTGTGCCCCTTATGTCACCAGTCCCGCTTGCCAGTCCTCAGCTCCTGCCTTTTCTCCAGGTGAGTAATCATGTCTTGTTGCCATCTGCTGTGCATTATAAGGCTGAGTGCAGAAGTTAAGTTGTATACTTTTGCTGTGTTCTAGGCCAGTTGTCGTGCCAGGACTGGTTTGTATTGTGGGTGTTGGAGCTGCAGCTCCGGGGATATCTTGTGCGTGTGCTTGGCCTACAGAAGTTGTCCTACTGAAGAAGAGTGTTTCATCTATGTATACATTCACTTTTTTTGTATGGGAAAAAAAAGTCTGTTAGCATTCAGATTAGTAGAGCTGCACTAAAAAAATACAGGTAAAGTGATCATCCAGAACTTCACATCAGCAGCAGCCTTGTGTATCCCTGTGAATGCCTGTGTAGTGTAAACATTTACACCCTTCCTGGATTCTAGTAAAACCCAGGGAAGCTGGATACCTAGGAGGGATAGAGAGATTGGTCCGACTGCTGCTTCCCAAGCAAGCACGCAAGTTTGAGAACTAACTGTGCTCACTCTTTTGTTTCTAAGGTGATAGTCTGGGGAAACTACGGCCGCATGGAGCGCAAGCACTTCATGGGAGTTGCAAGGGTCCTCCTGGAAGAACTGGATTTGTCAACTTTAGCAATTGGCTGGTACAAGCTCTTCCCAACCTCCTCAATGGTGGATCCCACTACAGGCCCGCTCCTGCGCCAGTCCTCGCAGCTTTCCCTGGAGAGCACAGTGGGACCCTGCTGTGACAGGTCTTAGTGAGTAAGGAAGGGGGAACTGCTTTAGTTTTTTAAACATGCTGTCAAGGTTTTGTTTGCTGGAACTCTGACCTCAAGCGCAATGCATGTTCAGTCAGTTCTTGTGGAGCTGGAAGAGGAGGATAAACCAGTGACCTTAGACAGAAGACAAGGGGGAGGGTGCTGTACCCTCTCTGTTGGAGGAGGTGCCGTGGGGCATGAGTCCTAGTTGTCAAATTAGACATACACCTCTTGTTTCGCTTCTCTCACTGTCATTCTTGGACCCTTGTTTCAGATCAGCATTAACTCTGGAAAGTCGCAGCATTTGAAAAATCTGGGGGGAGTAAGGAAGGTATTTTTCTTAACTGTGCATCTTCAAAATTTCTTAGGCAGATTTTTTCTCAAAGTACCTGAAAAATGCAGAGGCCAATATCTGACCTAGAAAGAGCAAGAGCAGAAAGTTTCAGAGGAAGCTTGAGTTTTTCATAAGATCTTATTGAAAGAAGAAAAAAGAAAGAAACCTGTAATTCTTTCTTCAGTATAAATTTCACATCACTGAATCGTGTTACCTGTAGCACTGTCATTGCTGTGTCCTCAAACTGTGCCAAATTACCAGCAAGTGTCTTTCCTGCATTGCTTGTGTAACACTGCTGATGAAGCATACTTGGTGGGAGAATAAGCGCCTGCTTAGACCAGGCAGTTTGAACAGAGTTTGAGTTTAGCAGTCTAATTATCTGCAATTTTGCTCAGAAAAAAGCCCACTGAACCTCTAGAGGTGGGAGCTGAGCATCAGACTTGCAGCTTGAGATATGCTTTATACCTTTATACCCTCGCTCGTTGCTCTGCATCCTTCAGTCGCGTCTTCTATCTCCTGCTCTTCTTTCATCTCCTTTGTGCTGGTACATATCTGCTGGAGATGCTGCCCTTCCTGTCGTGCTATTGACTGACCTGAAACGGGGCTGTTTTATTCTGCCACAGGAGAGTGAGATTTGTAGGGGTGCAGAAGAAAGAGATTTGAGTCTGTCATCTGACAGGAAGGCGCTGAGAGCACATAACCTTCCTCATGGAAAGAAGGTTGCTTTAGGCACTCTCAGTAGTATGCAAGCATTGTCAGATGTCCTGAAAGAAGAGATGCTGTTCCCAGAGTATGGAGCAGTAGTGGGTGAGGAAGCTGAAGGCACAGTGGTCACAGCATGTATATTTCATTTAAGTGCAATGCTAACTGGAAAGGAGCCGTTTAGGTGAACCTGTGAAGCACGTTCTCTGCCAGCAGAGTCATGTGCTAGAGAAAGGCAAGCTAGATCCTTCACACAATTAAAATCTCCTCTTTGGAAACACTTTATAGAGAATCTCCAAAGATTTCCTGCTAACAGCTAGAATTTTTTTCCACAATTAGTAATGAGGATTTGGTGATTGCGCTTTCAAAATAGGCTTTGGAGATGTTGTACTTTGTGATTTAAAAGTGAAGGTCCCATATCATGTTTAGGAGTGAGCAGATCCTCAGCCTTTCACTGAGGCACACAGAGCATTGATTTCTGCATGCGGACCTCAGCTTTGTTAGAGTAAAAGCATGACTGTAGGGTGGATGGTGCGAGCAGTTGCTTTTGATCCAAGCTTGTCTGTGGTGTTTTAAATCATTTTGAGATAAATTACCGAATAGATACAAAACAAATAGGCCTTACAATAATGTCTGTAAAAATGATATGATATAAAGGAGAGGGAAGGCGCTGAAGGGACACGGAATGAATAGGTTTTTAAGTGGCAAAAGCCTCAGCATTTCAGATAAACCTCTTAATTTCCTTGATGAAATACGTCTCTGGCCTCTCACTAATTATTTTTTCTAATCGTATTAGACAATTTCTATATATTAGCTGAAGAAAGTTTGTTGCATGCTGGTCAAACTATGTTGTGGCGCTCATATTTTTTAAAGAAGCACATTTACTGTAATTCAAGTCAGCATCCTTTCCTCTTGGTATGTAGTGAGTGCTAGGCAATATTGTACAATACGTGTATGAACTAGAATAGATTAGGTAGATTTAGTGGTTTGTAGCACCGGATCTTTTAATAACTACGTCTTCAAAAGGACTGTGGGGAACTCCGGGTACATTCCAAACCTGGTGACTGAGAAACAGGGCTTCTGTTCTAAGTAGTGCTGAACACTTCCTATTGGAGATTGTTTGACATTATCTCCTGATAACAGCCAGCTGGCCATGTTTGTCCTCTGTCAGTAAGATGAGTGCAGCATTGCAGTCTTTTATGTGGAGTACGAGACTATATATGCCAAAAAAAAATGCCCTCTGAAACATTATTTAATGACTGTCCATTGGAAAGCTCAGTTCCTCTATGCCGGGCAAATGCAACGTGTCTCTAAATCCCATCCCTCTAAAAGCTCCACGAGCTCAAAGACAACCAGCGTAGTTAAAACAGGACTCCTCGGTGCTGAGGGATGTCTGCCATTTATTTGTAGTCATTCTCAAAGCTTGTTGTCGGGAAAAAAAGAAAAAAAAAGAAGAAAAAAAAAAAAAGGCACTTCTGCTTGTGTTGTTTTCATTATTGTCCCAAATTCTGAATTTTGAGGTCATTTTAACAGTCTGCTTTGGGCTGTTTTCTTCTGCCTGTTCCCTGGTTGGTGGTAGCCCGATTCTCCCTTGTGTTTGAAGTCACTTCCAAGTCCTGTTTTTCCGCAGTAGGAGGTTGCAGGGTGGCTGCCAGGCGTGGCAGGGTCACGCAGTCCGGGTGATTCTCCTTCCTAAGGCAGATGGACTCACAGGAGCCCTTCCAAGAGTGCCCTCGGGGCACGCTGTCAGGTCAGGCTGTCACGTTGCACAGTGCTGCCCAGTCTCAATTCTTGCTTCAATCATGCCCATGATTCCTGCACTGATATTGCAGTTAAAAATGAAGTCTCGTTTTCCATCAATGTTAAGACTCCCAGTGTAGCATCCATGGCAAATCTTGAGCTTGGAATGGCTTCTTTTTATAGAACCTAACCCCTTATTTCCCTTTGAATTTGACCTGCCTGTTTCTGTCTAAGGTGGTGTGATGTGCTGGTTGTGATTACCAAAGTGTTGGAGCAGTTTGCCAGGGCGGTGAGTGGCTGAAAGCTCAACTTTGATCCCCTTCAGTCCTGATGGAGCTTTTTTCCTGAGCGGTTAGTTATGATCAGGGAGAAGGGAGGAGCAGGAGACTTTTAACAAAAGCAAAAAAAAAGCCATTATAGTGGTTTTGGACTGTAAGTGCTGATGAGGGATGAGACTGAGGAGAGGTGAGTATCTGTCCTGCACAGGGTTGGTTCCCTGCTCCTTGTGCGTTAGATGCTCCATTCTAGTAGTAGCAGGAAGGTTGCTTGCAGGAAAGAACTGGAGAGCTGATCCCTGTTACCTCCAGTACTGTTAACTGTGGGAAACAAAGGGACTCGTGGTGCTGAGCGCATCTCTGAGACAGAGCCATCTCTCCCCACATACCCCAGCACACCAGAGCCCCACGCACGGCTCTCGCTCCCTCAGGCTGAGCAGAACGTGGCCACGTTTCTTCAGGCAGCGATGCGAATTCTCCCGGTCTCCTGGTGTTGCTTTCCCTTTGCCCCAGCACGGCTGGGATGCCATAGAGACAACACAAGATCCTCATTCTGCAGTTCAATGCATGAGTCCTCATCCTGTGCCCACACCCACGAGGGCAGGCAGAGTAAGGGCCCGCTGACTCTCAAGTCAGCCAAGCACATCCCCGCTTCATGGTGAGGATTGCTTCGCAGATTACTGCAGTTATTTGCTTTGGATGATGATGTGTACTTCATGTTTCTAGCTACTGGATCCTATATCGCTGTACTGTTCTAAATTGGCAGGTCTTCTGGAGTCAGAATATCAGGGCTCCTGTACAGGGGCTGTTTTTAAGACGTTGAGGCAGTTAACAGAATCTCAACCTAAGCATGTTTAGTAACGTTCAGACAGCAAGACAACTTTTTTATGAGACTCATTTTAAGTTAGTTTATTACATGCCGTTAGTAATATTTTAAAACAGGAGAACTATTTTTCTTTAAAGACGAGATGATGTATGTTTTTTAACAGATAGCATAATTTAGCACTCTCAGAAACGTTTGACGTCCTCGGTATGGAGTTTACTCATCCTTTGGATTTCTGTGTTCCTCGTTATATTCTATCACCCTTTTTCCAAGAGAAGAGAGACGGATGTAAATAACCACCAGAAAAGAGTCCTATAGGAAATTCTGTTCCAACTGGCCATCAAATTATTAGTAAATACTTGTCATTGTTCATGAACTCTCAGCTACTATTCGAGCCTTCGTTAAAAGAAATAATTGATGTTGTATTTTCCAGATGAAAACGACTTAGCTAGTTTTGTCATAATCCTGTACTCTGTATAAAAATCTTTTTATAAAGAAAGTCTGATAGGCTAACAAGCAATAATATATTCCATTTGGTGTGCACAGATTGTGACTTGCGGGCTGTAGTACGTATTGTTGATACAGTTTATAATCGTCTTCAATCTTAATGACATCACTTTTGAAAAAGGTCCGTATTAACTTTGGCTGTGGAGCTGAAGATTGGGCTGTTGCCTCGTAAGAAATATTCATCGTGTAGACTTCTCTGTGAGTATATGTGCCCATTAACATGAAATCTCTCTTAGGTGAAGAATGAAACAGCTGTAGGTGACTTCATACTACAGAGTTTAAAAATAGTTTCAATATAAACTTAATGACTGTTTCAAGCACCCTGTTTTTCTTAGGCTATTTAGTATTTGTAACTCAATGAGAACGGTTCCCACTGCCACTGTAGCCCTGATAAAGCAAAAAAGCCTTTGCACTCTGGGCCGCGTGAGTTCTGCCCCACAGCTGCCTGTTTGCCTCGGGGCAGCAGGGGCAAGCTAAGGGGAGTTTATTTCGGAGCAGCAGATTGAACTGCTCTCATTTAAAGGCTTCGTGGGTTGTTTTGTCGATTTCATAGATGGCATTTGTCCATTCTGTTAGAAAATTCCACCCAAGGCAGCGAGATTGCACCTTCACAGAGGATCCCAGGGGATGACGTGTGAATGGGAGCAGGCTGTTCTGAGCTGTCCTTCAGAAAGCTGAGTGATGCTGAGCTCAGCAGATTTTTCTGTGGTGGCAGGATCAGGATGCTGGATGTTAAGTCAGCTTTATCATTGTTGTGGTACCTAAAATAAAACGGCTTCAGAACAGCATCGCACTCGGTTGCCTGTGGCCCATCTGTGCATTGCTCTGGAGGTTGCCACCTGCCACCTCTGCAGCCAGTGGGCCACCGGCTCAGTGGTGCTGGAAGCCCAGATGGGTAATGAGAGAAATAATTCACAGCTGATTGTGAAATGCTTGGAGAATAAAGAGCCATGAGAATGCAAAGTGCCATCAGCAGAGCAGTGCAGGGAAACACACGTATTGTAATTGGTGTCCACGTGTGTGTGCAGCCACAGTGCCCCTGCCTATGGGTCACCTGGGGCACCGCCATGGCAGAGACCTTCCTGCAGCCCCAGCCCAGCCCCAGCCACTCGTCCACAGCAGCAACATCAGGCTCTGTCCTCAGGAGTCTCAGGCATTTCCCACGGCGTGGACACCTTCTGCCCTCCCTTCCCTTTGGTAGCTGCTCTTGTCCTAGTGGAAGAGAGGAAAGGGAAGGTGCCTTGTAGCATTTGGTTCTTTGCACTTTAGCAACCAAACACGAGGAGGAGCCAGCACCAGCCCTTTATGGAGCACCAGCAAACAGAGGCTGAGACCTAATGCTTTTCCCTTCATGCCTTCCCAGGAGCTGAGATGGCAGCCAGTGCCGTGTGGTTAAACCCAGCTGAGCTGGGCCAGCGGGCAGCTTTGTGTTGATGCAGCACGTCGGGAATCGTGCGGCCCCCAGCTCAGAGAGGAGAGAGCTTTGTCCTGCAGGAAGGATGTATGGACACAGAGCATATGGGAGGTGTGTTGGCAGGAGCACCCCAAGGTAGGACTCAGGGCACGCCTGCTGCTGGAGCCTGTTGTCTGCTGATCCAGGGCTCGGTTTTTAGTTGCCTGGGCACCATGGATTCAGATAGCTGCCATAGGGCTCCAGCTCCCACTGAACACAGCCTGGGTCTTCACATCTTGCAGCACTTTTTCCTTGGGGCTGTTGTTCCTTACCCAGTGCTGCTCTCTGGTCTCTATTTTGGTGATTCCACCTCCTGGACCTAAAGCTGCTTTGAGCCTTATTTGGAGCAGATCTGTGGTGTGTGCCCTCAGCCACATGGTGCTGGAAGTTGCAGGCTGTTCTCTGGTTCGGGTGGCAATGAGACCCCAAGTATAGTATTACTGTGGCCCTACCACCTACCCAGGGGCAAGTGTCCCAGCCACATTTTGTGGCAGTGCTGAGCTCAGAGCGCAGGGAAGCTCCATGCCAAGTCTGGTTGGACGTGGGGGTCTTTGCAGGCTCTTTGCAGCCCATGCCGTATAGTACAGCCAGCCAGGAGGAAGTAGGGACGGGAGGAGCTGCCTCTGTGCTGGCTTTTGCTTTCTGCTGCTCCCTGTGTACATTCTCCCTCCCTCTCAACATGAGGCCTTACTCCAGCCCACAGGCCCGAGGCTGCCTGCAGCCCCTCTTTGCACTGCGGCGTCCATCCCACGCTGCCGGGCAGCCCGCAGAGCTGGCCTCTGCGCGGGGACGGGGCTGTCCTCCCAGCATCACCCTGCAGTGGGCTGCTGCCTCCGTGTGCCCCCAGGGAAAGCTGCTTCCATTGTGTCCAAACTTTTTACATCGTGGATTGCTCCAGAAAACAACAAACAATAGCTTGGCAGGGGCAGCACGCAGTTGCTACTTCTCTCACCTTCCTGTAGGAGTAGGGGCCTCTCCAAAGTGTTTGGAGGTTTTTAGTGCCGCCTGCTGAGCTCTGATCCCACAGAGCTGGAGGGGACACCAGGACGGGCAGTGTTGGCCCTGCTCCTCCCCAGGGCCTTTACGGTGCAGGGCTGCCTTGGGTGGAAGCGTGGGACACCGACAGCGGTGTGCTGCGGCTGTGGGCAAAGGAGGGTTCTGCTGTACTTTTTTCCTGTCTGTAGGTTTTATTCAGACGATGTGTGATGATCGAGTGATTTACAATTCAGTGTTAAGCTAATGAAAACGTTGATAATGGTGACAATAAAAACCTTTTTTTTTTCCTATGGTGTTGGATTATTTTAATCTAAAATGCAGCTGGCTCATCCTTTCTCTCCGTGCCTGAAGGAAATGCTGTGAGCTCAGCCTGATGCATCGCGGCGGTGTCCGGACTCCTTCCTGATGCTCTCAGCAGATGGGTTCTCTCTTAGGGTGAACCCACCCTCATTTCAATCCTGCATTCCTCTGCCATTGCCAGATACCATTTATCTGTGGGCATCTCCAGGCACACAGCTGAACTCTCTCCTGTTTCTACTCCAGGCAGAAGCCTTCTGCTCTTGCTGTTGTCTTCTGTGGGGACCCTTCATGGTCCCACTGGCCACGGTAAATTGATTTGGAAACCCTGGAACAGAAAGTGTTGCTGGCAGAAAAACAGTGCTGTGCCCCAGGATGGTGGGAATTTGAAGAGCTAAGTGTGTTCAGGGGAGTGTGGGGACCTCTGGGGAAGAGCATCCCTGGGGGTGTCACTGGGACTGCAGTCCTGGTGCAGAGTGCTGGATTGCAGAGTGCCACTCCCTGAGAGTTTCTTAAAGGTTTTCTCATGCTTCCAAACCCCTGTGTGGACTGGCAGGGCAGCTCCCCACCACCCTCCTGCTGCAGCCCCAATGGAGCCCTGGTCCTGGTCGTTTGTGGCACAGGGAGTGGTGAACAGCACCTCCCACCCTCAGACCATCACCAGCTCCCAGAAACAGGATGGGCTCAGACAGTCACTAAGCAACAGGTGATCTCCCCCAGGGACATCCCTGCACATAGACATCCACAACCCGTCTATGGCAAGGCACAGGGAGCCTGGCAGGGTGCTGGGCTTTGGGCTCAGGCACACCTGCTCCTTTCCTGTGACAAACACTTGTCCACCAGCAGCTGGGTTCACCTTTTATTAAACCTCCCAGAACAGAAAGGAGACAGCAAAGCCTGTTGTGAAGCCATCCCGATGTGGGTACTCTGCATGCCTTCCCCACTGGAGGCAAAATGGAGAGGAGAACCACACAAAAGGGGTTTTTAGATAGAACTGAGTGAAAACATCTGTTTATTGGGGGAAAACAAAAAAGTGAAGCAGAGCTGCTCCCACTGCCAGAGCCCAGCCCTGCTCTCCTACAGGGTAGGACAGGGCATGGAGCACCAGCTGGAATCAGCCTCCTCGCTGGGGCTCTTTGCTTATGTCCTGATCAGGGCCTGACCCTGTGCAGGTGGCTGCGTGGTTCAGGGAGGAGCTCACTGGGGCTGAGCCCTCAGCACAGCCTGGGCTCACAGGTTTGGCTGCAGTCCTTCCCACTAAGCAGTCTGTGTGAGCGTGATGTTGGGGGACCTGTTGGCAGGTGGGTGCGTGGAGCTCAGCTCTAGGGCTTCTAAATCCCTTCCCCAGCCATACTGTTGTCAGCCAGAGGGCTGCAGCCCACCCCTGGTCCTGTTCTTGCATGGCACTGCCTCGTTTGTGCCCAGGGAACAGCCTGTGAGATTCTTCAGCCCTGCAGGACTTGCTAACATGCGTTTGGCCATTGCAGTGCTCTTGGCAGATGTGGCACAGCCTGTGTGGAAGAGGCAGTGACTGTGGCCCAATGACCAAGGCAGCAACGCCTTCATTTTGACAGCAGGCAGGTGGGAAAGCAAACCTACATCCTGCTGATGGGGCCTCTTCCAGACCCAAATGCTTGAGCCTGCTTGGGAGGAAGGAAAACCAAACAGTGCGTGACTGGGACTGGCTCCCTGCTGGAGGAGCGATGCCATCTCCAGGCCCGAGGTCCCCTGTGTAGGGCTGGCTGCCAGCTGGGAGGGAGGAACAGAAGAAATGAGAGAGGTCGGAGGTTCCCGATTCCTCCGTTAATTGTTCATCAGCACAACGGGGCTCCTAGATGGATTTCCTGCGCGGCCGCGGATGCCGCGGGCACCGAGGGCTGCCGGATGACAACGTGCTGGCCGGGGACGAGCCGGTCTGTCCCCGTGTGCTCAGCGACACCTCGTCGATTTTGTAGGAAATGGAGTTGTAGTAGACGGGGTTGGTGTGGCAGCTCAGGGTCTCGGGGTGGGAGGGCGCGGGGCTGCCGCACAGCGGGGCCCGGTAACACAGGCAGGTGCAGAAGGCTGGCACCTTGCCCGCCCCATTGGCCGACTGCCGCCGCTGCCGCTCCGCATCCTCCTGCACCAGTGGGATCAGGTTCATCTGGCTCGTCCTGTCCTCCGCCGGCAGTAAGATGGCCTTGTTACTGCGCCCGTCCTCCTTGGCTGTGAGGTGGATGGCGTTGCGGGCCCTCCTGAGCGAAGCCCTCTCCTCGGCGTCGCGCCGCTCGTCTTCTGAGTTCATGGTGAGGAAGCGCAGCACCACCAGGTTGAGGAAGGCGCCGATGACCGTCAGCCCCACCAGGATGTACATGAAGCTGAACGCCACATAGGGCGGCTTCTTCTGCAGCGCCTCGTTCTTCTGCAGGGCCACAAAGTCTCCGAAGCCAATGGTGGTCAAGGTGATGAAGCAGTAATAGTAGGCATGGAAGAAAGTCCAGCCCTCAAAATAAGAAAAGGCCGCAGCCCCGATGCACAGGGTCCCCATGCAGGACAGAAAGCCCACCAAGACCATGTTCTCCATGGAGACGTTGGTCGTTCTCATGCCCAGACACTTCTTGATCTTCTTGAGCAGGAGCCGCACGACGGTGTTCATGCGCTCGCCCAGGCTCTGGAACATGACCAGCGTCAGGGGGATGCCCAGGATCGCGTAGAACATGCAGAACACTTTGCCAGCATCTGTGCCTGGGGCAGCATGCCCATAGCCTGCGTGGGGGAGGGGAAGAACCACAGAATCATTAAGGTTGGAAAAGACCTCTGAGACCATCAAGTCCAGTCATCCACCTACCACCAGTACTGCCCACGTCCATCAGTGCCGCATCTCCACGTTTCTTGAACACCTCCAGGGAGGGTGACTCCAACACCTCCCTGGGCAGTCTGTGCCACTGCATCACTGCTCCTTCTGAGAATAAATTCTTCCTAATTTCCAGCCTGAACCTCCCCTGGCACAGCTTAAAGCCATCACCTCTCCTTCTGTGGCTGTTACTGTGCAGCAGAGGCCGACCCCCACCTCACACAACCTCCTTCAGGGAGTTGCAGGCAGCACTGAGGTCTCCCCTGAGCCTCCTCTTCTCCACACTGAACCATCCCAGTTCCCTCAGCCGCTCCCCATCAGACCCCACTGTGCTCAGACCCCTCACGGCCCCATTGCCCCTCTCTGGACACGCTCCAGGCCCCGATGTCAGTCTGGCAGTGAGGGGCCCACAGCTGAGCGTGGCACTCGAGGTGCGGCCCCACCAGAGCTGAGCACAGGGGTCCCACATGCAGCCACATATTTAAGCCGTGGAGCGGAACCTCCCACTCTCCTCAAATGCCTCTCAGAGATTTAATTTCCCCACTCTCTCCAAGTCTCAGCACTGTGACTCAAGAGCACACACAATTATACCATGAGGCGTAATGAGGTACTCATCACCATCCTCCAGACCTGGCTGATCCTGCGCCCACCTCAGTTACATAAACTGAACCCAGCAGCCTCTGACCTAACGGGGTGAGTAAGTGCCGTGCTGCGAGGAGTCATGCAGCGTCGCTGCGTGGAGGCAGAGGAGGCGTCCAACCTTTCCTTTGGGTTTCTGTGATAACCTGCTGGGGCTGGAGGTGCCCATGTGAGGGCCTTATCGCCAGCCCTGCTGTGCTCTGAGCTGCCAGGGTGAGGGAGGAGCAGCCCATCCTTAATTGCTGCATCTGCTTATAAACCCGTGCAACCGAACCCA
>PPHD01018952.1:0-14317 GCA_002909625.1 Bambusicola thoracicus | reverse complement strand
GACCCTGCACACAGCAGGGGGTTGGAACTGGATGAGCATTGTGCTCCTTTTCAACCCAGGCCATTCTATGATTCTGTGATTCTATGAAAAGATAAAGAACAAACGGATGGCACAGCATCACCACCTCCGAGGCCACCTGGACCCTGCGGCCGTGCCCAACCTATCAGCAACTGTGCGTGCTAAAGAGTATTTCCAGTGATGAGCGCTCGGGGCTGTGGGTGAGCGGTGGTTCACCGTGACGCCGGGTGATGCATCCCTCTCACAGCGACCATGAGAGCCAGGAAATGGTTTACAAGTCTGAGGTGTGGTACAACCCGGTAATTCACCGTGCTTCGTGGGAAATCCAGATTACCAACTGCAAAAATCCCACCCCGACCTCTTTGTGCAGGAAAAGGATGAAGTGTGGTTATCTGTTTCGCTGTAGGATCACTCCATTTCAGTTTATTATTCCTTCAAATCTCTATAAAAGTACTATGGTTTTGATGTTTGTGAAGCTGATGTCTTAGCTGGGTTCATAGGGCATGCAGACAAGTGCTGCTGGATGGAACGTGCCAGGACCCTCAGGCATAGGGCAGTGACTGCGGGGCACCAACCATCACACTGCGCCTTTCTCTTTCTGGATTCTATGTCATGGTGATCATTGACACACTGTTCTGATTCACGGAATGTGAAACCCAGGCAGATGTCCCCTCATGAAGTGGAAAAGATGTAATTGTAGGGATGTAATACTTTTTTCCACACTTTACACCCGTAGTTGGAAATACAAACGGTATCACCGCCATTACCAATCCTGCTTTGTATCTGTCTGGGCATCTCTCATGTAGACTGAGCTGTCTTGCACAAAGATGGGATTTGTTGAGTTATTGAAGTGTGGAAACAAATTGCAGCTTCTTTACACTGAGTGAAGAAAATCTGCTGCTGTTCCACAGAGAGCTCAATGGCAGCTGAGCAGAAGTGGCTCCGGGTGACTGGTGCTGGTAATATGTACCATATGGAAAGGAATCCAAAGAAAAACTCATTTTCCTAATTTAGTTACACCAAAATTAGAAAAACACGCAGAACTGACCTTTACATGCATCCAAAGGGAGGCTGTAAAATAAAGCAGTCGGGGATTCACGCAGTTATCTGCCACTAAGCCGACCCGCTTTGTTTGCTTTGGGTCGCAGCATTAAGCCTCGTTTTTATCATTTCCTTTTTAAGAAAGAAGAGCAAAAATGGAAGCAGACGATGCCTGTGGGTCCCTGCCTGTGGGTAGGGTACCCACTGTGTAGTGCTGGGGTGGATGGTGTACGTCTGGTTCTCAAAAGTAAAGTCGGTGGTTCAAAACTGGTACAAAATGTTCTGACAGAAACTGCACTGCAAGAGCTGTTGTTCCAATTGGTGCTCAGTGGGATGAGGAAGTAAAGGTTCAAATCACTTTAAAATGTGTGATCTATTGCTTACTTGGAAAAAGGAATGGGGAAAGGAAAGGTAACCACTTCCCTGCAATACAAAAACCTTCAGCTCCTCCTGGTTGGCCCCTCAACCACTGCCGGAGTGTTCTTCTGTGTACTCATGAAATATGAACTCTTAATACTGTTAATTTTCTGACACTGAAAAAGAACCTGGAAAAGAACCTGAGCAAAAACCTGTCACAATTTTATATTACCAAATAAAGCTGTTCATAATGATCACACGCACAAAGTGCACAAAACCCATCTAATGGAGCGTCATAAGGATAATGCATTGTGTCAAGAGCTGTGTATCGCTGGATCCAGGTGTGTCTGTAGGAGCAGTCAGTGCCACAGGGCACTGCTTTGACCAGAGGTTGCTCAGCCACAGACATTTTATGTCTGCAAAGGGGTTGGAAAAGAATACTGGAATTTAGAGGCAGATCTGGGGGCTGTAGGAAGATCTGAAGTTATTGTGGGTGAGTAAAGACTCTCTTGGTGCTCAAGTTTATTTTTTCTAGGGCCCCTTAGTACTGATCTCCCATATCCAATGCAAGAAGCAACTCTTCTCTCTGCTCAACAGCTCCTATTTGTCTCCCAGTTAAAAAAAGGTCCAGGAGAACACAGAAAGCCAGAGTGCTGCCTTTTCCTCCCTTCTCTGCAGCTTTCTTCCTGTCTCCAGGACTGACTGCAGATGAACCAGGCCAGCTGCCAGCCTGGGGAATTTAACTGGCTGTACTTCAGCCATCTCTGAATTGGACGAGTAACTTTGCTCTGCTTACTGCATGAAGGGAAACAAGGCAGCAATCTTGCACTGATCAAATTCATGGCTAGATAACTGATGCCAACTTTGGGAACAGCCCTCTGTACTCAATCCCAACATCATCTGCAATTAAAACGAACGGCAGATTAATGATGAGGAAGTTAGCCTGGGCCTTATCACGAACTGGCAGCTAGAAGGTGGTTTTGTGGCTAACAATTCAGACTTCATCTATGGTTGCCATCTGGTGATAATCCTGCTTTTCCTGATTGCAAAGAAGGTTCACAGATGTGAACAGACCACTACAGATCTTGAGACATGAGGAGGTCAGCATTCACTCCACTGCTGTGTTACTGGCACAACAGGCTTGAGGAATATTGCCAAAGCCAACAGCAGAAGTCACACCTGTGAGGATATAGGAGAGCATCTGCTCCTTTGCAGGTACCTGGTCAAGGACCTGCTCCAAGATAGCGAGGGATTATAAGAAAGGGAAGCAGTAAAAGCCAATGGTACCTTTTGCCTGATGGTACTATTTACTCATATGGCATTAACATGTTTATTTCCAAACCTGATCTACAGCCACCTTTCAGCAGTCTAAATTGTGTTTTGTGTGTAATTGAGTTCACCACTTCATAGAGGCTCAGGGAGATAGCTGTTATCATCTCCTGGTCTGACAACAGCTCAGATCCCAGCCATGCCTGCAGGACTGCCACAGCCACCAGCAGCTCCCACTCTACCCCAGAGCTGCCAAATCATTGTGGTTCATCCTCATTCCTTTGCAGTCAGCTCTGTTGCTGCAGATGCTGCTCTTCACTCACTGTCCATCTTGCAGCATTTTATAAGTATTTTTCCTTCTACTGCCCATCCTTCACTGACAATTTCTTAGCTACTCTGATGTCTTCATTTATCTGGTCTGTGTTCTTTCTATGTGCCACGAGTTCTTATTTCACTCTGCTCTACAGAGCACACGCAGGCACGCTGATGATATCTTTGTGCTCAGCTGGAAAATGGAACCTTGCATGTGGATTTTAGGTGCTTTTTGCATCAGTTAGTTGAATGGCATCTTACTGGGAGGCTCTTATCCTATATTGCCTTCATACATTTTTTCCACTCCACTCCCACATACCCCCTGTAATGTCACTACTCTTTCTTCACATTCTTCCACAAGACTCATTGATACCATGATACAAACAACGGCAATGGTGCTGATGGGCCGAAGTCTGCTGTTATCACAAGCCCTGTGCATCTTGTCCCTCTGCAGATCACACCTAAGAATGGTGTCACTTCGGGCTGTGATCAATTCGGAGCAAGACTTTTCAGTATTTCAGAGCCATCCGGAACATTGCTGATGATACTCTAATTCAGATGCTGGTGACAACCAGTAAGGATTAGGCTATTGCCAATACAGCAACCAAACAAGCACAAAGTTTTCTTAGACACAGCAAAATGTAGACCCTAATAGTACATGATATAGTAGACATGCTAATGTCTATGCTTGTGTTTTTAATAGAACTCTGAATTGGAAAATTTTCAGTTTGAATCATAAGATCCATTTGAGAGAGTTGCACTTTTCTTGTTGAATTTTGGGACAAAAATATGTATTTTAAGATCAAAAATTCTGTACAGAGTTTTAATAATTTGAGCAGTATTTTCAACAAGACAAATGGATTTGTTCCTAAAATCAGGTACCAATGAGTTCCTTGACATACACAAGGTCTGTGACCCCCATGCAGGTGGCTATGGAAAACCAGATGACTCTTCTCACATTTTCAGTGATCAGCTTGATTTTGCTGGAAAGTTGTAACCTTTTTGTGACTGATTCTTACCCTCTCACAAACACTTGCCAGCCATATGGAACTGGTGTTTAGCCATTTATTCACACATCAAGTTTTTCCACTACCGTTACAGGACGTCTCAAATTCAAGCAAGGTTTTTATTTGATTCCAAGCCTGCTAATTACTACTCTTATTTCTACCAAGCTTTTACTATTTGGTTGTTGATAGTTAAACCCGTGCTTTTCCCACCTCTACACCATATGCTGAAGAACAGCAAGGGGGACAGAGAAAGGCTAAAGAAGTCAAATTTGTTAAGCTGTTTTAGGGTCTGTGTATGTCTATTTGCTATCATTTTGTACTAAACATAGAACTGCAGTTTGTTTTAGAAAACCCTATTAAACATAGGGGGTCGTATTGCTGGGTGGAACGTAAGAACTACTGAGGTTTCCAGACCTCCATCAATCTGATTACAGGATGCAAAAAGAAGAATAGAACCACATAAATGTATGTGTTATACAAGGAATACTCCCATTTCCTGTGATGAGCTTTTGATATAGTGTAAGAAAATGGCATCTCTTATCTACAAAGGTATTTCCCCTTCTTGATGTCAGAGGGAAGGAAACCCCCAACCTGTCCCCACGGAGGCATCCCACAATGCCTACAATAATTTTCACAGTGCTCTTGTGCCTTTTCTTATACAAGAAAATTTTCCTTTCAATTTAGTATTCAAGGTGTTCTTGGGTATATATAGGCAGCGTATGGCATTAAAAAGGCTTAAATCAAACGTAGCTTTCCTGGAAGCAAAAATGCTGCTTTTCTACTTTTTCTTCTTGAGTTGCTGCTTCTCTGTCTCTATGGGCAGTGCAATAAAGGAATTTCAAGAGAACTTAGAGGCATTAGCGAAGCTGGCCAACGAAGAGGTGGGTCATTCTCTTTTCCTCTTTATCTTCTACAGTTTTCTTGATGGGGGGGAAGGAAATTGTGTATGGGCTGGCAGCAGCTCCAGTGCATCTCCTGTGTTGTATTTGCTAAACCCGGGCTGCTGGAGGAGCCGCATGTCAGCCTCCCCTCTGAAGCTGGCACTGCTGTTGTGTCCCCAAAGGAAGTTCAGAAATAGAAAACCTGATGAAGGAGATAGGTAGATAGAGATGCTTAGCGGAATGGCAGTCTCTTAGAAATGCCTTCTAACACCGTGCTCTTTCTCTCCCTCTCTCTCTTATTTTGACTTCAGGTTTTTGTTCAAGTTCCTGGTAGGAGATTTCAGGTAAGGCTTCTAAAAGTTCTCTTATACTGCTGCTGCTGCTGCAGCCATTTGGAAAATGGGGATGGTTTGTAGCTGGAGAAAGAGACCACTGTGAAAGACCCAGCATCTCAAAACTGGGAGATGTGTGCTGGTGGTGTTCCCATGAGCAGCTCAGTGAAGTTGCTCATGTACAAAAAGTGATGCAGAGGAGTAACAAAATGCGAGGCCTGGGCCTTTGAGCCTTTGTCACAGTCCTGCTGAAGTCAGTCTGGTGAGCCCTCTGAAAGAACAGCACCAAGGTTGTTCTCAACACTGATGTCTGATCCCGGAGTGGGACCCGCTGCCCTTTGAGGCAGGGAACAGCGCTCACACGGAAGTGCTGCCAAGTTCTTACCTGTGGGCAGGCAGAGGAGCGGGGCATTGCAAAGCACAGCGGAGTTCATCTCTGAAGGACGCAGCGTGCAGGCACAAGCTGTCCCACGCAGCCCTCTGTGCTGATCGGCGGCTTCAGCCCACAGCCTGCAGGTTTCTCAGGCTCTGTAAATGACCACAGCCTCATGAGGCGTAACCAAGAGTGGGTGGTCTGCTGTTGGGAGGCCTTAATTTCAGGGAAAAAAAATGGCCTGTTTGCAATTTTAAAGAAGGTGAAGAGCAACACCTGATAGACAGATGGGTGTGGTAATTCTGTCCTGCACAGAGGATGCAGCTCAGAGGCAATTAGCAGATCTTATCTCCTCGGGCCACTCACTCTGATCTCGCTGAAATAACCCCAACAGCCTCTATTCCTGTTTACCACTCTTGCTGCAGCATTGGTTTGTATTTCCTTTATAGTGATCTGTTTTGATTGCTTGTTTCTTCCTCAAGATTCTTTACCTTCCAATCCCAGGAAATATAGGAAAGCATCCCCTTCCTACTCATAGAGAAATAGAGCAGGGAGCCGAGGTTTCTATTTGCAAACAGTCCGTTATTGAATTTAGTGAGATGAACTTTAACTCCTGTGACATAATGCAATTTTGCCATTGTTTGATTGTTTCTTTAGTGCAGCTGCGTTGGCAGTCACCTGAATAGAACCATGGCACAGCTGAATAGAACCATGGCACAGTTGAATACCAGCAGCTACTTGAAGGATGAGATGAGAAGGCATATTTCTCTGATGGAGGGGAACGCACACCACATAATAGCAACTTTCCACAGAGAACATACAGTAAGTTTCTTGACTACTATTGACACGGATCACATGGGTAAAAATTAGAAATCACTATGACGGGATTGCTCATTTGTTTTCAAACCATGCAAGATTAAACACCTCTGAACATCTTGGTCCAAGAACGTCAATGGCAAAGTTTGGCATTAACCTGTGTAACACTCTTAGTCTTGCACTGTTGAGTATTACGGCTGCCATTAAGCAATGGTTGTGTAAACCTGCTTACATGAAGGTCATGCAGTTGGGAAGCAATGTACAGCTTTCCAAACAGTGCATACCCTTGTGTAAATCCTGGGCTGGTCACTGGCCTGAAGTTAAACAAGAAGGGGCCCTAAGCCACAGCTCAGTAAGCAAAGTAAGGCAGGAGGAAGTATTCCTGGTTTTCACAAGTCTTCTACCAGCTCATTCATTGTGTCTCTTCTCCTTAAATTCTGCCTGAACAGCAAGTGATAGCCACCACCACTGTGCTCTTTTCATCCTCCTCCTCCTTAATCTCATTATCACTATTACCTGCTACTACTATTATTCTAGGAACCCAAGGGAAATCGGCCCTGTAAAACAACAGAGAAGCCCCTGAAGAATGCCCTGGGGAACTACAAGAGTTTCTTCGAGTGGCTGCACGAGAGCTGCCAGGTGCCAACACTACAGTGAGGGCTGGCAGAGTACAGCACAGCAGCTCCACCAGGAGACAGCGCGACGCAGCATGGGTGTCCTCCATAGGATCATCACATATTTATAATTTCTTAATGCAGCTATTAATGTATTTATTTAATTTATAGAGAGCCTTTATATTTTGTATGGAGTCTAGATGTTCAAAGTTATAATGAATAAAGTAAGAACTTAAACTAACCCTGCTGTGTTTTTATGAGTGATCATAATTAGAATAAAACCAGTGATGAAACTGTGAGTGGAATTATTTTTCCTGAATAAAAACGTTACATCTTTCCAGATCCTGAAGCTGTTGTGTGAAAAGAACAGAGAAGACAGGCAGAAAACTCTCCTCCCAGCTTCTCTTCAGGTGGATGAGGGGTTGTGTTTGGCTGAGTTCATATTCTGCATGATGCCCAATGCAGCACTGCAAGTCCAGTCACATATAACAGAATAACTGTCAGGATTATGGATTCGCAGTCAGCACAGTGCCCAGTCCATCCAGCCATGCTCAGATGGGCTCTCAGGGCTGTCAGTGAATAGTGCCATTTATTAAAGCAGCAGACTACAGATCCTTTTGGCTTGCAGGTGATGAATGTGCTGTTTGCAAAGTATGTGAGGTTAACCAGGATGATGAACAATACGCCTAACTGCAGTCGCATTGAATCATGGAACAACTCCAGAGATTTCTAAGTTTCCTGAGTGTTTGGGATAACTGAGGGTGTGACTCTTACCCAATAGGTGACCCCGTGGGGGCAGTGAGCAGCTCAGCCCACTGACCGATACCGGAACACAGCAGCATCCTCCCAACTTGTCTGCAGTGTTATCTTCTCCCTCCAGCCATTGTATTCCATTTTCTTAGGTTCAAGTAGAGCTCGAGCAACCCTAGTCAAACACACCTCTGTTTTGTAAAGTTTATATTGAAAAGAAAAAGCTTTTGACAGAAGGGTGGAAAACTGCTGGCTCAGGAAAACAAAGCAGTTTATCAGTGCCAATTAGTCCCTGCCCCTGCAGGACTGTCACAGAATTTGGCCATGGGACCTCCACCCCATTCCTCATTCTGTGTGTCTTTTCCTTATAGCCAGCATTCCAGACTGCCAGGAGTTTGCTGACAGCTAAGGTTGCAGGTCATATTGTTTAGGGAACTCTCATGGAGTGGATTACCCATCGCATTCCACTCTGGAGGTTTACCTTCTCTCAAGAGGTGGGCCTTTCCATAAGAAACCTCTGGTAAACATTCCATAAAAGTGTAAGAGAAAAACTGTACATTTGCTATTGTACAGAAGCATTCATTGGCTCCCAAATAAAATGTGATGGGTTTCTGCCTGTGTGTGAAATCACATCTGGCTTTCGAGGCATGAAGTAGTGTGAGTAGCTGCCCAGCACAGTCATTAGTAAGTTTTAAGTCAAAGCTACTTGACATATGTGTATCCTTGGGAAGCCATAAAGCTCATAAGTGAAATAGAACATGTCAGTAAATATCTGAGCAAAATCATGTTTTTGTGCTAGGGAGATTCACGTTGGGTATCAGAGCTCACCTCTCCAGAGAGTGGTCAGAACAGACACAGGTCTGCCCAGGAAGTGGGCAGTCACCGTCCTGGAGGTGCTCCCAGAGGTGGGGATGTGGCAGTGGGGGATGTGGGCAGTGGGCACAGTGGGGTGGGTTGGGGATCCGAGAGGTCTTTTCCAACCAGAATGGTTCTGAGACTGTAAGTTCAAGAAACCAGCAGACCTTTGTGAAGATGGTAACAGATACACCGTAAGTGACACATAAAAGATCGGAAGGGTGGCTGGGAACTGAGGGTGACTCCACAGGTCCTGAGAGCACAGCAAGGGGATTCCCATCTTGGGCCGAGATAAACCAGAATAAAACCAGACATTGTTATTGCTAGTGTGAAGGTGGCTAATGCATTGGAATGATGAATTATAAACTTCAGTAGGAGCTAAGAGACACAAAACCAGAGGAAATTTACGAAGCACTGACCTGCCCCACAAGTCACTTGTCTGCTCTGTTAGTCACCCTGACAGATGTAGCAGCTGCAGGAGAGCCAAACACTTTCGAAGCATTCTGACACATGGAGGTGCCGCCCGCAGCAGAGCTGGGTGACTCAGCACCGGGGAGGTGACTCAGCTCCTGAGGAGGTGACTGCATCCCGGAGATGCAGCAGCTGGGAAGCTTGATCCATGGAGAGGTCATGAAGCACTCAAACAACAGCTTTCATGGGCAATTATAACGATGCACGATGGCTATGATTCAGTTAAGGACGGAGAGCTCCGTCTTTTTCCCCGTCATATTTTACTATTTGCTCTAGTTTTCCGCATAAAATGATAGAATATGAGTGAAGCAAGCACAGTGTCTGCAGAAACCGTACAGTCCTATTTAAAAAACAAAACAAAACCTTCCCATCAACCATTACGGCATGACTGTAACATTATTACAGGTGGCACCTGAAGCTCACCTTCCAACATGCGTTCCAAAGCCTGTTATAACACGAAGAATACACGGTGCAACATGATGGGTGGGACTGATGTCACTCGCTGATGTCAGGCCAGAACTCCTGAATCAAGCACAGACAAATAGTGCTGACAGCTTAAAGGATGCGTGGAGTTAAGGCAGCTTTACAGCAGGAGAGCTCTGACTGCAGCAATTTATCATGCAACCACGTGAAAGCTCAGCTCATGCACAGAGGAGTGCTCTTTCACTGTTCTCTTGCAGCCAGAGGGAAATCTGTTTTCATTTTGCTCTCCTGGAAACACAGAGTCACAGAACCACCCAGGTTGGAAAAGACCCCCAAGATCCCTAAGCCCAACCCCAACCCATCCCCACCATGCCCACTGACCACATACCCACGTACCACATCTGCACCATTCTGGAGCACGACACCACGCTGGTAGAGGCCCTCTGTGCCCATTCTCAGGGTGCCTGTATGCAAAAGTTGGCCTTGGCAGAGCCTGGGCTCAGGGAGCTCTTGCTGGAGGTGGGGACGCGGAGCCAGACTGCTTCTGCACAGTGCGATTTACGGTGTGGGAACTGAAACCCAGCATGCTACTTCAATGATAAAAATCAGAAAACAGAGAATAAAGAAGCAGAGACAAAGGATCAGAGCTGTTGGAGCTGTAAGAATTATAATCACAGATTTCCAGATTCCCACTAAATTCATTCGCTGGCAGCAGAAGCTGAAGGATTTTAGGAACGAGGAGAGATGTTAAAGCTGCAGGAGGAAACGTGGAAAGCCAAAGGATCCATCTTGCTGCTGCTCCCCCGTGAGGTCACTTCAGGGAGCTGTGGGGCCGTGGTTTGGGTTATTTCTCAACTCTTCTTCTGCCCACATTTCCTGTGACACCAAAGAGTTTTCTGCTTCGAGCTGTGTCTGATAGCGGTCGCGCTACAGAGAGCAGCCAATAATATCATCAGCTTTGGCAGGGATCCGAGCAGCAGCCACTTCCTCTGTCATTTTTGATCCCCTGCATCCCTCTTTGCTTGCACTTCTTGCCTGCTCCTGGTGCTGTGCGGGTCTCCCCCCAGCCCAGGGTCCCTGCTTTGTCTCTCACAAGAGGTAACAGTGGGCCACAAATAAGCAAAACAGGGTCATCCAGCCAAGGTTTTCTCTTTTCCTCCAGAGCAATGTCTGTCACACCGCTCCAGGGACTGGCAAAACCCGGCTCTCCTTGCTATGCATCTCTCAGCGTGGAAAAATTAGGAAACATTTCTTCTCCAGCAGAGCAGTGGCACAGGGATGCCCAGGGAGTGGAGGAGGTGCTCCGGAACATGAAGCTGTGGCTCTGGGGGACGCTGTCAGTGGGCATGGTGGGGTGGGCTGGGGTTGGACTTGGGGATCTGAGAGGTCTTGTCTAACTTTGGTGATTCCACACCTAAAAAGGGAAAGTGAAATCCTTTGTTAGTCCATTTCATTCCATCCTTCACTCTTTTTGCAATGTATTTGGTAAAACCCTAAGTGCCAGCTGTACAGCAGCTCTGCAGGGCACCCATAACACACCGCACCCTTATATCCGTGGCCCCAGTCCCCTTCCTGGCACAGTTGGAGCTGTTCTCAAAAGCTGCTTGGACAATGTGCAAGGCATTTCCAGAAAGCTGTCACTCCCACAGAATGCTACAGAAATATATTCTTCCCAAGACAAGGGTTTATCTCATGTTATTTGGACCAATTGCAGTTCTTGCATTTCTCAGCTCAGCTGGGTCTGAATTCTGAGCTGGTGATGGGTGCTGAGAGCTACCCTGGGCACAGAGAAAATGCATTGACACAGCACTCGCTGAGGAAGTGTGCTGATAGTATGCAGTTTCCATGCATGAGGTTACATAACCCAAAGATTGCCCTGTTATAAATATGGATTTGAAAACAAAGATAAGATCTCTGAAGCCCTGTGATCTCCTCACACATCTTGCTTGCTCTTCCTGACAAGGTGGGGAAGGACCCAGCACAGTTTCTTACAGATGCCATCACCCTGCCCTAAGGCTCTCTCTTAGCCTCCCACGTCTCATTATCCAGCAAGTATCACCAGTGCTCTCACCGCTCATCCATCCCAGGGGCTGCCCCATGCCCACAACGTGGGGGGCAAGGGGACACCCCAGGCATCACCTCTGTTGGGCTTTAGCCAGCTCTGCCACATCACTGTCACCAGCCCCAGCCCCTGCGGGTGGCACCGAGCAGCTGTCACCATCCTCATTGGAAAGATGGTGGAGGAAAGGAGCCGGAGCCTGTCCCAACACAAGCTGCTCACCACATCCATGCTGCATTACTTCTCACATCAGCCAAGAGTGCTTATCTGAGCATTGCATCCCTGTGCTTATCTAGATGAACAAGCAAAAGATAGCTTGCAGATAGCTCACAGCTAACAACGCCAGCACACAGAGCCTACGGTGAGAGCAGCACACAACAACACACAGCTCCTGTGCCCAGCAGCCACCTTTCCAGACAACACAGCACCCAAATTATTCTTTGTTCACTTCCATAGTCCTGATCATTCCAAATGCAAACGGAGCTCCTTTAGACCAACCCAGAAGTTCAGGTGTGTTATGCCTTTTTCTCCTGTCTACAAAACTTCAGAAATATTTTCTTTGCTTATTTCTATTCCTACCCATTTTGTTAGTGTTTGTGGCGCCTTCCCTCTGCATTGCAAAGTCTTACCGTCTTGGAGAATGTAACAAAAACACGTGATGGTCATGAGAAAGTGAAGTACAAATCACATTCCTCTGGGAGCTAACCCTGTCATAGAAACATCGAGTCCTTAGAGTTGGAAGGGACCTTTAAAGGCCACCCAGTCCAACTCTGCCACAACAAACAGGGACTTGCACAGCTCAGTGAGGCTGCCCAGGGCCTGATCCAGCCTCACCTTCAAAGTCTTCAGGAATGGGATATCCATCACATCTCTGGGTGACCTCTTCTGGTGCCTCACCACTGTCACTGCATAAGACTTTTTCTTTATACCCAAATAAAGTCTGTCCTCTTTAAGCTTGAAACCATTTCCCCTTGTTCTATCACCACAGACCCTGCTAAAGAGTCTGCTCCCTTCTTTCCTGTTGCTCCCCTTTGGATACTAGCAGGCTGCTCTCAGGCCACGGGCTCCTCTTCTCCATCTGCACAGCCCCAGCTCTCAATCTGTCCTCGTAGGAGAGACATTCCATCCCTTGGACCATTTTTGTGGCCCTCCTCTGGACACACTCCAGCAGGTGTATGTCTCTGCTGCCTGGGTAGCAGCAGCCACAGTGCAAGCCCTATGAGCAGCAGCAGGGCTAGCAGCCCAGCCCTATGGCCCTGAGCCCAGTGCCACAGCAATTATGAGTAATTACCTTGATATCTCAATACTATGAGTAGGGGAACTCAACAGTCAGCCGTGGTTGTGCAACATATCTCAGACTAAGCTGCAAGCTGATTGTTGTCAACACATCTCGTAAGTTTTAAAATCAGGATGATCATTCCAAATGCCCAAGAATTACTGGTGATGCTAAATAGAGAAAGATATAACGGGGTCCTGAAGTTCACCACCACTTCCTTTGAGCAGCCAGAGCACAGCAGGGTCAGGAGCTGTGCCAGATCTGAGCTCAGGTGCACGTGGAACAGAACAAGGTCACTGGGTTTGTCCATTGGCCACAGTGGTCTCAGGCAAAGAACGCAATACTTTCAAGGCAGCAAAACACTTGGATGTGACCCCAGCACACCAAGCACATCCCTGTCCCTGCTGCCACCCAGGTGCTGGCTCTGGGGGCTACCAATCTAGCCTCATCCCAGCCCACCACAGATGTGCAGCTCCCATTGCCCACCCAACACGGCCACCCTTGCACATGAAACCATAGAACCATTAAGGTTGGAGAAGACTTCTAAGTCCAGCCCCAACCCATCCCCACCGTGACATCTGGCCGTGCCCTCAAGTGCCACATCTGCACATTTCTTGCTCCACGCACCATCACCACCAGCTGATGCAAACTACTCAATTCTAAAGGAATATCTGAGATTTGATAAAATGTTATCAGAAGTATTACACGAACTTGGTTTCCTTTCCAGGCATTAGTCCGCGTATTCTCTGCAGTTATTTTTACTCTGAACTTCATCTTTCACATTGCCTATCAGATGATCACATGCAGTTATCAGGCTCCCATTTCTAGAGAAGCGCAGTGAGGATAAAAGCTGGCTGGCCACGCATTGGGTCATCCCATGCGTTACTGATTCTAGTAGAAAGAGGCCACATCCTTGTCTCCTTATTACCTACTTATATGGAAATGCTGACTTGGTAAGGAATATACCCAAAAATTAATCACAGAATTTCCAGAAGGTCTCAACAAATGGCTTTTTTTTTTTTTTTCCTAACATCAGCCCAAACTATTTATTTCCCCGCCGAGGGGCCATGCTATGGTAGACGGCTCCAGAAGCACCCACGGCTTCTCTGAGCACATCGGGACCATGAGGACCCATCTGTACCTTCTGCTTCTCACCGTGGGCATCTCTGCCTCTCCTCTGCGGAGCAACCTGGCTGAGCTACAGACGTGGCTACAGCAGATCTATCAGTCAGTGGACATGCTGGTAAGTTCCATTTTCTACTCCTGTTCAGTGGTTGGATGTGTTGGTGTGTACATATATATATATATGTATATATATACACATACAATTCTCTAATTCTCTGAACATTTAGCTTTTACTGAGACCCAAGCAATCATTTTACGCCATACCTTATTTTTGTTAGTGTTAATGATGATGATATTTGAAATGCTTAATTAATACTTCTCTTTTTTTTTTTTTTTAA
>PPHD01018951.1:0-14317 GCA_002909625.1 Bambusicola thoracicus | reverse complement strand
CCTGCACATAGCAGGGGGTTGGAACTCGATGATCGTTGTGCTCCTTTCCAACCCAGGCCATTCTATGATTCTAGGATGATTCAGAAAGCAACCACAGAAGCAAGACACTGGATTTTCACAAATCTGTTTAATTAATAACGCTCACTGACTGCACAGTTTCAATTCATAAATACAAAGTTGTAAAAAAAAAAAAAAACACAAAACCAAACAACCTCTCCTATGTGTAATTCTTATTGCTACATTTGATTCTAATGGCTGCTTCTTAATACACCAAATGTGGAGATCAGCTCAATTGGACCAGTTGCCAAACAGGAACTCTTACCCACAAGGTAATGCTGAGCAGAGTGCACATCCTTCTCTATCTTACAGCTTCTTCTTGCAAAAGGAGATAAATTAATCTTTGGTAGAACAGTACAGCAAACCAAAACACCTCAATTAATACAAACATTTACAGATTAACGTGGTTAATATTCACATTCATGCCATAAAACAAAATCCATTTGTTTCCTGTAAATTAAAGAAAATAGATGGCCTAAAGAGCTGGGATAGCTTGAAAGTGTGAGTGACAGAATGTCTTCCTTTGCATTGAAGTGAACAGCACTTCTGATCTGAGCCTCTATAGGTGCAGGCCTAACATCTCCAGAAGTATGAGGGATGGATCAGGTCAGGCAAACGGGTTAGAAAGAATTTGTGACTTTGGTCATGAATGTACAGAGAAAGATCGTACGGTGAAAAGATTATAACCATCATCCCTTCTTAAAACAATAGGAGGTGAGGGGTTCACAGGGCTTCTTACTGCAAATTCTCTAAATTCTAGTCTGAACCAGGGCTCTTTGGAAGTCACCACACTTTAGACGCTCTACATAATCTCATCCAGGGTCAGACCCATATAAATGCATTTCTTCAGTTGCCCATTCAGTGAATACTTTTCTATTTACTTTAGCAGGATGTGTGCTGCTGTCAGTGCAAGAGCAGATTACACAGCCCATTAGGATAATGCTCTGCGACTCCTTCATCTCCTGGGACAAAGACAAGGAGTAAATCTTTGTATGATAGGAATGTCTCAAAAAGAAAATTGAAAACACATTTCACCAAGGCAGTATTCCTCCATCTCAAGAAAAGCAGCATACAGTGTTTGTGCATGTTTGCATTCAACTACAAACAGTTCAGAGAAATCCAAAGTGTTGTATCTTAATAGGAATCAATATGGTCTGATTGGAAAAAACAAGAGTGGCCAAATAACTTTTTAAAGAAAAAAACCAACGAATTAAAATCACAACCAAGCAAAAAGTAATGAATGGCACATTCAGCAGTCAGGGCAACTGTGTTTCCTCACTTTCAGTAGCAATAGCCCAATGAGAAGCATTCAATTCAAGAGGACCACCACACGTAGTGTTTCTGCAGGGCCTCCTGCTGTCCTTCTCACTCAGACACCTCACCACGCTGCGAGTGACAAACGTAAGGCTGCATTTAATGCCTCCCACGTCGGCCTTCAAAGGCATGGTGCTCTCTGTGTGCTGGGGGAGAGAGGAGGGGAAAGATGTACAGAGAACATAAATTCTGCCAAGGAGTTGAAAAGATGAACAGAAGACAACAGTGTCCAAGCAGCCCATGAAAACACAGCGTGCTGAGGAATCTTTGGGAATCCACTACTTAAATACACATTTAAATAGAGCCTAAAGAAAGAGATCTCTTCAATTCCCAAAGTTATAATTTCAGTGCCATGAGAGATGTTGCATTTCCAAATAGCTGATGAGGAACCAGAGAGGTCATTCCCAGGGAAACATCCCGGCAGCACCTTGTCTCTCTAACAAAGGCAGAGATCAGCCAGAAGAAAATACTCACGTTTGTAAAACACAGCTCTGAAAGAGGTGTGTGGCAGAAGTTTATGTATCTTTTCTAACACTTTTGCTTCACTTGCTAAGGAGGCATTCCCATTCCAGACTTGTACAACATCTTCACGGTCACGAACGCTGATGCTCACCCCTATGACTTCATCATCTGCAGAGCACAGGAAGCATCGTTAAAAACTACTTTAAGTGAGACCTGTCTAATTCAATACTTATGTGTTGTGAAAGCGCCCAAAAGTTGAACAAACTGAAGCAATAAAAGAGCAATCCCCAATGAAGAGAATACCAATGTTCAAACCAGACAAAACAGTTATCAGAAAGAAACAAATACTGTCTTTATAGAAACTACTGTACTATGTAAACGTTACCTCATAGTGGCTTTAATGAAGTGCCATAAGATCATTTATCTTTAATATCACTTCTATCCTTGCCTAGGAGGGAATCAAGAGCCCACAAGGGCTAATAGGGGCATCTGTCCAGTTTGGTTTCTTCCAACTGTGACAGTGCAAACGATGGTATAGAAGCATAGTTTGGAGTTCCACAATTGTGGCACTGTAGAATTTAATACCAACCATTTAAATGCTGGCTAACAGATGTTTACAGCCCTGATAACCTCCCAGGAACACAGGCTGGTGAGCTGGGGACCAGAGGCAGCTCTGTGCTGCAACACCAGAACGCCTTGTCCTCCTCCTGCTGGTAATCAGACGGACATAACAGCAGCAATCACTTAGAAGTTACCTGCAGCACAGCAGTCTGTGAACTGCTCTCCAACAGTTGCTAACAGGAGCTCTTTCCAAACTGCTGCCTAAGAAGAAGAAGAAGAAGAAGAAGTTATTTTTGCCCTACTATCTCAATTTAAACGTCCCCTTTGTTAGCTCAGTTTTGAGTGCATTCTCATACTCAGGCTGTCCAGACAAAAAAGAGGATCTGTAGCAAGTACACGCTGTGTCATATAATTCCTTCAATACAGCTGGAACACGAATTTAGACCTTGAAAATAAAAACTGATAAAAATGTATTTTAGAAAGAAAAATTAATATTTAAACTACAAATTTACCTTCGCTATGTCCATGTCTCACTGCACGTGTATTCACCCCAAAATTTCCCATGATAAAAGACCCTAAGGCTTTAATTGCGATCATTCGCTCCTGTGAAAAGGAATCACTGTCTGTGCTAAGAAAAGTGCCAGAAAAACCCCACCAGTAATGAAATGGATGTATATTTAAGCATCACATCTGATTTGCCTTGCCTATGAAATAAGCCTGTCTTTCAACAGTACGAATGCTCACTAGGGAGTTCAAACAAGGGGGAACAGCTATCTGCCAGTTTTCTTTGGCTCTGTTAGATCAGATACACTCTTATTTCCTTTTGACATTTGTTATCACCTAAGCCAAAGCCCATACAAAACTTGGAATGCCTCCGGACCAACACATACAGTAATATGCTCCAAGGTGAGCATTCTGAGTGACAGAATACATATATGTATATATAAAAAAATACATCAACATCTGTATTTGACTGTATCACCATCATATATGCTGCCTTTAAAGAATGCCTTTTCTGCTGTTTGGGATTAACTCGAGTTTTAGTGCTATTAAAAAGAAACAGCAACTGAACGCACTGAGGGTAAAGCAAAAAGCAAGCAGCTATGAAGACAACAAACCAATAAGCTGCTTCTAGGAGTTTCCAAGCACTGCTATACCATCTTTGGGAACACAGAGGGCTGCACATTTCTGTAACTCATTATCATCTCATCCTATATAACATACAGTCAGGCTATGGGAAGAACTGATGCTCTACAGATGGAACAGCATGCGGGGTGATGTTCTTGCCAGTGACCAGCCCAGACACGAATGTGGGATGACCATGCACTGTCATTACCAGGCTCAGTGCTCACTACCGAGTTGTCCTAACAGCCTCATGGGTAGGAAGCACTTCATCCAGTAGTAAGCAGGATCAGGCTTATGAGGATCTAAAAAGTATTAGTTTTCATATTAAAAACCAGCATACGGAAGCGTCACTGTACACATGCAACAACATTTAAGTGTCAGTATTTTGACAGTCAGTTCTTCATATCAGTAGAAAGACTGATTTCCTCAGAATATCTGCCTTTCCCTCCCACCCTCACCAAGCTCTGCTCAAGCATATCAGCTTTTCCAGCAAGGGCTGTACCAGATAGTTCTCCCTGGCCAAAGAGATGCCGTGGGGGGGTTGTGATGATTAGAAGCACAGAGCCAAAATGGAGAAATGGGCATCAGTTATTATTTATGCTATTTACAAAAGTACTAAAAATTGAGTCAGGTTCTCTTTCAATTAAACCTTTCAGAGGCAAGTAGGGGTATTTATCATTTGAGGTATCAGAAAGTATCCTCGTCTCAAGAAGAGGTGATCATTCAGCTTCTGAAACACATGGCTTCTCTGAGCTCCCTCAATTCACCACCCAGCAATGCAGCTCTCAAAATCATTTGTCACCTCTGACCATCTTCACACCTTGGATTATAATAGAGAAAATAACATTTCAGAGTCTTTTGTGATCACTTGGGATGGGAGGGAAGAAAGCTGCAATTCACATATGGAAGAAAGTCCACAGGCAAAACCAATTAGCTTTTGGCTGAAGTTTCAAGTACCATCTTTCAGCATCTAAGGCCTTCCTCAAGGCTGTCACACTGTTCTTACACTTCATGTTCACTGTCTGAAGGTCTGACCCAGCCCCCACTCACACGAATAACACATGTGAACAGCTCAGACCTCCATGACAGCTTGCAGGGAAAGTCACTCAGCACACATTTGATAGGGGCACAACGCCCAGCACACAGTCACTTGTTTCAGCAGGGACAGAACAACAACACGCCTGAACAGATCTCATCTTTCGTGTTTCCAAATTCCTAAAAGAAAACCAAAACAGTGCAGTTTCACAAGAGGTACGCATGGTGATCGGCAACCGACTCTCGCCAAAGGGGATGACACCACTCTTCTCCTCTCCTTTACCCCATATACTTAACAAAAAAACTGCCCCGGCGACACAGTCGTGTTACAAATAAGCACAAAAGGCTTTTTATGACATCACAAACAGCCTGATAAGCAGCAGAGCCATCACGGGAGGGATTGGGAAAAGAGACTGAGCGAGATCCTTCCCTGCCAGTGGGAGGGAGGCATTGGATGAGAACCACCACCCATGGAAAACATGAGTCCTCATTGGGCACAGCAAGGCACAGCTCCCCTCACCCCCACACAGGGTGGGCACAGGCAGTGCCAAGCACAACACTCCTGTTGAGTTGGATAGTTTGGGAGCATTCGGCGCTCAGTGAAACTCTGGCACTCGTGCTGAACTGTGTGTGAGGAGTCTTGAGAGCATTGCTGAGGTTGTGGCTATAGTCAGGAAAAGATGTTTGTATATTCTGAGTGCCTGTAGGCAAACCAAGTCTTGTGGACACAGTTGGGTAGAAAATACCGTGTTTGCCAAATGGAGATGGAATAGAATGCTGCAGCTTTCATTTGATTGGTAATGCATCGACAAATGGGACTGAAAGTGGGAAATACTCAATCATCTGAAAAGAAAGAAACTTTTGCTCACTATCTTAAAGCAAAACATCGTAGACTTAAATGGCGTTTGGTTGTTACTTTGGGCAATGTCAGACCTAGAAGGTTTTGCAACAGCTACTTTGCATGGAACTTAAAGAAACCCCTTATTAAATATTTCTAAATAAAGAGTCAATATTACATACCGTACTTTCTTTAGCGACCTTCATTTTCCATATACCTCCCTTGGCATTGCTTTCCTCTTCCCTGGTTATGGGAAATAGATCAGTAAAATAAGCACTGAAATGCACATCCAGATAAACCTATGTCTGGGGGTTAATTTTCCCGGAAAATTCCCTTTTGAAATGCAATTACCGACTCTGGGTAGCATGACTCAAGTTATGACTTCTGACATCAGATATAATTCCTTCATTGTTCGTATGAACTGCATCTCTCAACACTTAATCTCTCACCTAAGGTTTGTGTGTTGGAAAATATATACGTTTTCCCTGGCTACAGACGGGCTTTGAAGTGGCTGCACACTGCATGGGAACAAACCACAAAGCAATTTCATGTCTCACTATGGTAACCTCTTATTTTGGAAAAGCTCGGGCATATTTCCACAGGAGCAGCTTATTACTCTCCAGTTTACCCAGTTTAATTAAAATAGAAAAAAAAAAAAAAAAAAAAAAACAAAGAAAACAAAAAAAGCCATGAGCACACCTCATTTCAGCTTTGCGACAGCCAGAAATTAATTGCCCTGTTCTTACCAAATAAAAAATATATAGGAAAAAAATGCAGCCTGAAGCTTGTCTGGGCTACTGATGGCACCCATCTCCTACAACCCCTTTCCAAAACGCAGCACCTACATTTACTTGGATGGCCTCAACACAGATGCAGCACCATCAGGAAAGGACTCTGCGTTTTACTTGTCTCATAAGGACTTAGCAAACCAAAACTAAAACTAGAGGAAAACCCAAACAGTGTTCTCACTCATCCTTCCCAAGTTCCCAAGCACTGCACACGAGGGCCTGGCTGGCTTCTGCAGGCACCGACATCTCTCTCTAAACCACCTTAGCTATTCTGACCAGTCACAATATTGTTAGAAAAGTAACACTGATCTTCGCATGCATTTCCCTTTAGAAAATCATTGACACAGGATAGGTCAGAAACCTCCCAGAGTAACTCAACATCCAGTTATTGAGACTATGATCCGGTTAGGAAACCTTAATCCAATCACAATCTGGTGCAAATGATGGCCAAGAGATCAAGTCTCTTTGGTAAACGGCTCAGCTAATTAAGATGTGAAGGAACTGGATCAGGAAGAAGGCATGCTAAACTCAATTTCCGAAAGGAAAACATCAGTGATTCATACATTACTTCATTACTGTCCCACAATCAAGTGGGAATTTGCTGCAGTGCATCACTTCATAATGCCTTAAATTATTTTTAACCTAAGCCCGTGTGCACATCTTCATGCACAACAGTATGCTTTTGTACAGGCGAAGAACAGTTAAGGACACAGCCATCTGCATCGTGATTACACCAGCGTCAGTGCAAAGAGAAACAAGCAATGGAGTATTTCAGATACGAGTAACGTTCTGTGCATTCCCAAACTGGATCTCAAAGCCACATTTTGATTTCTGAATTGTTAATTCACAATTTCATTTCTTTCTGACCTTTATGTTCCAAAGCAGGCAATTAAATTCCAGCCTGCATTTGTAATAAGGATTCTCTTTTGAGCTCAACACGACCCCAGGACCTTCCTTGTAGCTCTCACGTTCTGGCATTGGCTGGCAGCAGAAACACAGCCCTCCTCCTGCCCATGCCCACCACCTCTCTCCATGCACGCCGTGTCCCTGCCCACTCCCAGCAGCACCACATGGCAGCACACTCACCACAAGGGCCGTCTTTCTCCACGCATCAGATGGTAACTGCATCGCAGGGGCAAACTCGTCACGGGAGGGATGTTGTTGTAGACGCTCCAGAAATCCTTCATCGAGCAAACACACACAGATACTAATTGCATTAAGAGAATGGATTCAGTGCTCATTTACTTCTGTGGTCATTTTCTCTAAAACTATTGTGCACCTTATTGCCAGAGACCCACTGCCTTACTGCCAGAGACCCATCGCCTTCTATACTACAATTAAAAGCTCCAAAGTCAATTGACTGCAACTTCACGGGGGAGGGTGGGGAAGATGCCAATCCTGCTTGAGGTGGAGGTAGGAAGAAGGATACCAGTGACCTTCTAAAAGCTACCAAACATCTATCAGTGACTCCGAATGACTGTGCCACAGTGCGTGGAAAATGTATGCTGTAGTTATTTCATTTGCTTCCATACGCTTTAGAGTTGATTACACAGAGGCCTGTCACAACAAACCAGTACTGAAAACTTTTAAAGCATACTACAATTGTACATACTTATCTCCACTTTGCATCACTTAGGACTCATTGAAACTTCACTGGGATCAGCCTGAACTACAGCAAATAAACAAAACCAAGCAATAATTCTGCTGAGCCAAGTGCCCTCACTATAACCCAAATGCACTGCCTACATTCACAATAAGAGGTTTCATGAGACCATGAACCTGAGGTGCACACATTAGTGCAGGAATGGGGGAGAATGAAAGGACCCAGGATCCATCAGCTCGCTTTCCAACTTTTCTGCTGGAAAAAGCAGAGGCTGTGATGCATTTGGGTGGATAAAAGGCACTAACAGCAGCAGTGAGCAACAGGGAGGGAAGGGTAAAGAGATCCCAATTCCCTTTTTTCTTTATCCAACAGTTGGGATGAAGAAAGGCCTTTAAAGACCTGTGTTGCACCGACACGCAGAGATGTAACACTGAGCATTAGGGCAACTAATTAAGCATTAGTTCATCTAATATTTAATCATTAGCACAACTTTAGAAACAAAGATTGCAACGCTGGATGGTAAAATTCCACAGCCCTTGGCTATTCTCTCTAAAAGCCATTCCCTTTGCTAGCAGAGAAGGAAAAGTCACTCCAGTTTCCCTCCCACACTCCCCTGCTGCCTCCCTGCACTCCTGGTGCCAAATCCCAGGTCTGCAAAGAGTCCCCATGCCCTGTGCCAGCTGCAGACAGCCTTGTCCAGCATCTCCTACACGCAGGCTGCCTCTCAGGGCTGCTGCTGGAGACAACATCACACACGGCGCAGTGCTGACAGCCACTGATGAGGAAGCCCAATGGAAACCATCCATAGTTCATTGCCATCAGCACAATTTCAGGGGCTTCATGAACTGAGCGTCACGGTAAGACAAACACTAATCCTCTGAATTTCACACTAACTCTGGCATTAAAAGAGAAACCTGATTTACTTGCAAGAGATGCCCACTGATCGGCACCAACAGATGACACAGGCATGCAGAATTCCCCATTGCTACGAGTACTCCGTGATGTAAGAGCACTTTAATGCAAGACAGCTTGATGGAAGAATCAGAAAAATTCATGCTCAAGGGCAGGGAGCAAAATGAGCAGAGGCTGCAATACTGAGCCTTTGTGTAACGATTTTCTGCATTCAAACTTTGAGAAAAGACAGAAAACACGTTGGCAATCAGCACATGTAACAGGGCAGGACAGGCACCAGCGGAAGCTCTGGAAATGGCAGAGTGGGCATGCCTGCTCTCAGGGGGTCCTTCCAGCCCCTTTTCTGGTTGGCAAAGCCAAGGGCAATTCAAACAGCAACTAAAGGACACCACGCACAGCCAAGTGGTACATTTCCCACCATGGGGAAGCAAAACCAAGCGTGTCTGACCCAGATGGGTGTTTGGGTAACTTCATACCTTACATTCAGTGTTTCCGGCATGCAATTGCTGTGGCAAAGCTGTACCTCACCTGCACTGTTTGTACTCTGTAAATCTTCTTCAGGTTTGAGGCACATTCAGCTGCTGTGGTACCAGGCAGGGACCTTGTGGGAAGAAACAAAGAAAAGCAAAGCTGTCCAGTTCGAGCATCGCGTCTCCCAGCAAACTCCTGCGTATCCGCACCTCGCACAGCCCCGACCCGTCTCCGACGTGCCCGGCTGCCCTCCCCGCTCCGCACCTCGGGAAGCGCCGCTCGCGTTCGCTGCGGTCCCGCCGCCAGGTGGCAGTGTGTCCCGGCCCGCACCGCGCCTACCGCCGCGGCGACGGGAGCGCACGGCACGGAGCGCGGACGGACCCCTCCCGACACGGCCAGCACGGGGCACCGCGCTGATAACCGCCGGGTGCGAGGCTGAGTGATGGGCCTGGCAAAAACACAGAGCGTTCCGTGCCTCAATTTCTGCTGTGAGCTCAACTGGATGTTATTGGGGGAAAACGTGGGAAGGAAGGGAGAGGAAGGGAGAGGAATCTATATGGCTCATGAACTACAAAAGCACATATGATTGTCCATAAATGAGGAAAATAAAAGCTATCTTTGCTCCTTCGTGTCTCATACCACTGACCAAGAAATGACCCGCATCTTGTTACCAGCCTGCAAATCTCAGGGCCTCCACTGCCTGGGGTAACTGCGCAGTACCACGGCCCAGTGAAGCTGTGTGTGTCCCACAGAGGTGCCCAAGGCACGTTGGATGGGGACACGGGCAGGGGTTGGAACTGGATGATCTTTAAGGCCCCTTCCAACCCAACCATTCGGTGATCCTACAGCATCTTCCCTCCACGTGCTCACACTGACACTGCTGTGAGGTGCTGCCGTGGTAAGGGCTACTCTCTTAAAAACAGATTATCTGCTCTGTAACAACAGCTTTCAGAGGTTATCCGTGTAATCACAGTAGTCAGGTAGCTATTTAATGCCACTTTCAAGATTAGCTAGAAGTGAAAGATAGAATATTCCACTCCCAGGCCATAAGGTGGTTCATCTTGGTGTTGCAGATCACATCATTCCTCTGGAGAAACTCTATCAGCTGGGAAAAAAAAGAAAGAAAGAAAGAAAAAAACCCACCCACCCAATCATCAAATCATTGGTTTTGGAAGTGAAGGCAATGTACTGTTCATTTATTCCTATTCCTAAACTAGGAACAGTCAGGTGGTTGTGCACCTTGCTGAAAGGCTCCATACACAGATAGGAAGCTTCGTTTAAGGGTCAGTATTTGCAGGTTCTTATGGAGTTTTTCCACTTTGGATAATTTTACTGCCATCAACAATAGAACTGAGCTGATACACCACACTGAACTTCCAATTACCACCACTGTGAACAATTAGTTTTGAATTAACTCAACAAGCACTGCAAATCGCCATAAGCAGGAGGGAACGGCCCCGGCCAGCCGTGCCAGGAGCAGCAGCTGGACACAGAAAGCTCTGCTGGAGATGGGCATTCATGGGTTGGTGGCCCACTGGACTCCCCCATCTGGATTCCCAATGGAGAGCCTGCCCATGAAATATCCAGCAGCTCTCCCATCTGCCCACTCTGTGCCCTATGGCTCCCAACACTTTCCTGTACCTTCTGAATATTTAGAGGGGGGACATTTCAGTGCTATTCATATTCAACATTTCAGGGTTGCCCGAGCAGATCAGACCCACCACCCCACATCTCATAGGGCTGTTCGCTCCAAAGCAGACCACGGAAACAGGAACGACCACCCAAACTGAGCCCCGCTGGCAGCTTCATTGGCTGCTCCTTCGTTATTCCAGCAAGAATAAAGAACAAGAGACACAAAGATAACTTCCATTGTTTCACCCATGAATAAACCTCCAGGTGGTTGTGCTGATGTTAACGCTTAACGCTGAACTGTAGCTCTTCTGTTTCCCTGCACAGAACCAAGGATAGGAGTTGTTTTCAGACGTGCTCACACTGCCCTTTGTTTCCCAGTGGGAATCAATCCCCGCCTCTCAGCAGAGCCTTAAAAACCACCGAGCACTTCTGGAGGCACTACTGTCAGTGTTCAGCCACCAATGGCTTTGCTACCGACAAGCAAAATATTTACTTACAAAACATAAGCTCAGAAACATGCCATGGCAACTAAATAAATCCGGCAATCCATTCTGAACGCAGACAAAGACTGATTTCAAGCCATCAAAGCCTGTCAAAATGCATTTACTGGGTTGAACGTTTTTATAGTATTAACCATCATTTTTCATTGTAAGCCACCTACTCATGAGCTTTAATAGGTGAAATAGATGATTCTAGATAAATAGGATTTTGCTATAGGGAAAAGGGGAAGTTATTAAGCTTAGTTTCAAATATTTGATGTGCTCAGTTATAACAATTCCCAATTATGATGGAAACGGCTCGGTTATCAGAATTTATCTGCTAAATGATACTTATATGGATCTCAATGTAACCTGGGGAGAGAAGAAGCAGTATATAAGGATACATTTACCCCCAAATGTTTACTCCTTCCTCCAGTTGTCTGTAAACGTTACTATACATTTAATAACGCTTATTAGCACATTTTTCCTCTGAAAGTTACACAACAGTTGAGCCACTGTTACAACAGAAATGACCCAAAAAGCACTGCTGGAGCGAAGCAAGAAGAAAAGCAGTTGGGCCATAGCCCTGCAGTGCTCTGTGCACACACACACACACAACCACTGACTGGAGTGCATCTTTGATAGAGTTTATCTAGAAAGGAGACTTCTGCAATGGGCAGCTGTGTGAGCTCTGTTCAATTTCTGGCAGCACTGATTTGTAAAGAAGGGTGCTGGTATTCTCCTGCTGTTGGCTGGCAGTGGCATGACAGCAAAGCTGTCAGCTCAGGTGCACTCTGCTCTTCCAAGATGTGCATCATCTCCATTCCTGCAAGCACACACGCGTTGGACCAAGAGCTGCTGCTGCCAAAACCCACAGCTTTCCACGGGGAGGCTGAACAGAGCAGGCAGGTAGCAGCCCTGGTACCTTCTCATTCTGGAAGGGAAGGACCTACCTAGCATAGCTGTAAGCATATAAGGGCACACTGAACCAAGCAGGCTGTTTGTATCACAGCCATACATACGCATCGAAAAACAAAATCAGTTTCACCACCTATATATTTACACAGATATACAACCCCAGCTCCTGTTAAGGGATGGTTTCAAGTTGCCAGCCTGCCCTGTCATCCATGACATCCGAGCCTTCTGCCATTTCACTTCAATTCCCACTTGAGCAATCTTCATGTTGAATATACTGTCCAACACGAATATAATGACCAGATTTCTAATCCCTGTTTTTACATCATTACATTTTGTGAGGCATAATCACAGTGCTGTGTGTACATATACATATACATACATATACATACAGTATTGCAAAAACCAGAAATGCAACCTTTCATTTAAAAGGCAGAACTCCACACCAATCCCTCACTGTGACAAGCAGGCGTGTGACGAGCCACCAGCAGGAATCTGCTTCCCAGTGTGACACCAAAGGCATCTGCAGGCCCTGGTGACACTGCCCAGGCCTCCAACGTCACCGGAGTGCTGCATGCAAAGCACTGCAGAGACATCATGCCGGTATGAGCTTGGGAACCTGCAGATCTTGACCTTGAGGCACTTGAACAATTAAAGAAGGAAATCTAATTTCTTTCAACAGAAGGAAAAAAAGCCACTTCTCTGTCTCACATGAAGCATCTGCCTATGAGTATTTCTATGTCATACATGAGATCCTGCTTATCAGAGCGCCGAATTCTGATCTCCCAAACACTTCCATTGCTCTCATTTTCCTAAAGCACACACATGGTCCGGTATGTGACTGAGTGACCTGCCTGGTGGATGAGGGGAAGGCTGTCAACACAGCCTGCCTAGACTTCAGCAAAGCCTTTGACACTGTCGCCCGTGGCATTCTCCTGGGGATGCTGCAGTCCATGGCCTGGACAGCTGCACTCTGTGCTGGTAAGGAGCTGCCTGGAGGGCCGGGCCCAGAGAGCAGCGCTGAATGGAGTTACATCCAGCTGGGGGGCGGTCACGTGTGGTGCACCCCAGGGGTTGGTATTGGGGCCCATTCTGTTTAATATCTTCATTGCTGATGATGAGGAGATTGAGTGCACCCCCTTCTCCAAAAGAGCGGATGTGGATCAAATAAAGGCATTCACTACTGCGGCAGGAGCAGCACCAGGCAAGCTATGATAAAAGTGAGGCCACTGAGCCCAGGTGAATCACTCATATCACCAACTGCTATAGGAAGTGCTGCTTTCAGGGTATATATTTTAAGTGTGACTTAACAAAAAGACACACATTGGTGGTGTTAGAACATATGCCATCTCTCTCACTAGAGTATAACAGGACAATACACATCTCCACATACCCCTCCCAACTTGTATTTACCCTCCAGGGTCACTTCCTCCTGCATGTCAGCCCAAACACAGGGTAACACACAGCTGCAGCCGAAACCAATACCATTTCACAGCTAACAGCACCGCTCCATTCCAGGTGTTACTGAGGTATAATAACAATGCCCAGCTGCACGCCATGGTGTGTTCATCCTGTATGAGCCCAAGCAACACCTCATCAGCAAATCCATGCAGGTGCACCAATAACATTACGGGACCCTGTAGTGACACAGCAACCTCTGCACACTGCAGTTCTCGGCCATGCAATAAAACATATCTCATGCATGCTTATGCATGCTCATGTACAGCCGGGCTGCTCCTCCCTACCTGACGTGTGGACACAGCACAATGGCACGGCAGCTTCGGCAGCACACAGCAGTGTTTGAGAGCAACCAAACTGAAAGCACAGCTGAGACCTTAACCCTGTCTGCAACCAAGTCAGGAGGTCAGAAATAACTGCTGGGGCTCCTTGTAAGATTTGATTTGCAGGACCTGAGATCACCTGCACGCTTCCATGCCATCCACAGAGACATTTGAGTTGGAAGGGACCTCTAAAGGCCACCCAGTCCAACTGCCCTGCAAGGAACCTGCTCTATTTCTCTGTCACCGCGTTTAAAAGATACAAACTGAAGGAGCAGAGCTTCGCAGCGTGAGAAAGGGCCTTCAGAGCAGAGGAATGCTCTCGAGCAAGGGGAGAAAAGAAACAA
>PPHD01018950.1:0-14319 GCA_002909625.1 Bambusicola thoracicus | reverse complement strand
GTATCAGTCTGTGTTTCACAACTCAAATCTAGGGATTTCTTCAGTGAGCCTACATAAGAGAAGCAGCTTTTTTTCTTTTAATAATAGAAATGGTTCTTCTTTTCCAGTTTGCTGAGACCTTGTCAGATGGCTTGGGAAAGACAATGGACAACAGACATCAAACCGAGCGCGAATACATCCGCTATCACGCTGCAACGAGCGGAGAGCACCTCGTTGCAGGCATCCATGGCCTTGCACATGGTAAGCTCAACTTGTTTCACTCTTACAGCAGTGAGCTGATTGGAAAGAATGGTGCTCTACAGTTTGCATTACTCTTGGGCAATGAGTTGTGGCCTCAGGGGCTGAGCTGTTGTAAACTTCACTTTTGAATAAGGTTCTCTTCAGCTGTAATTGTATATAAAAGCTTCTTAAATTAAACTTTTGAGGACGTTTCTCCAGAACTTCACTCTCTGTGAAGTCATAAAATACCCACACACAGAGCCTTCCTGGGAGCCAGGCACAGACACAGAAATGCCCATGGCTGCATTTTAACCTTTCTGCTTTCAGTTCACAGAATTTGAGTTTCCTCAGAATCAGTGCATCAGTTTGAAGGAACGTTTCACCAGTTGGGTGATTTATTATTATTTGTTTTAACCTTCTTTTTAACTCTCATCCGAACGAGGGTAATTAATTTGTGTAAAAGGCAGCGGGCTAGTCATAGTTTGGCCAGAATCTCACATCAATTTAGCTCATGATTTATCTGTTGAGGAAAGTTAAATCAATACGAGCCAAATCTAAAACAAATATTTATATTTTGCATCATCTTGACTCAGTTTGTCTCAGTGTCATTCTTTGAGTGCGACTGTTGCAGGCTGTGTTGTTTTGCTTTTCCTAAAACAAACAGCAGTATTCTGTGCTGAGCAGAAGCCTTTACCCCCTGTGTTCTGTCATAAAGAGCCTGTGCAGGTATTTAAGTGGATGATGAGAAGTCTCTCTCCTACTCATCTCAAGTGTTGTAAAGTCTGCTATAACCAATACTAGTACAAAAGGAGGAAAACCAAAATATTTCAGATGTTGCTGAGAAGTCAATTAAAATGACTTAACCAGTAATTAGTGGGACTGCTTTAGTTTCAGTTCTGTGGAATTTTTATATGCTTCCCACCACTTCATTAAATCCTGTCTGATAAAATGCAGGAATTAACCATCATCTACAGTTATTTGAGAGGAGTGATTGAAATACTTCGTGCTTTGTTCTCAACTTTGCAAGCGAAGGTGCTGCCTGGGCTGTACTTGAATGATAGATGTGAAGAGCACCTGATTGCTGCAGAGCTAGAGAGTCAGGTGGGGGAAGGTGTTCGTATGGGGCTTAAGCCAGTTCACCAAAAACTGTGCAATAGGACATCTGTAAAGCACATCCTCAGATAGTATGAACTGTTCCAAGTCTTGGAGACTCAGTAGAATCTCTTCTGAGCACTTAGATTATGAGTGATGGAAACGTTTGCAGGAATGTCAGTTGGCAGCATCAAGAAATCACTCATGCCAGTTTACTGGAGTTGACTTTTTCCAGTGGATGAGTGCGGTTTTCCATAGGCAGGCAGTGTGGGGGAAACACAGCTGTGCAGTGCTTTTGGCCTACTCTGCTGTTCTTGTCTGTGCCAGGTATCATTGGAGGACTGACGAGCGTCATCACTTCAACAGTAGAAGGTGTGAAGACTGAAGGAGGTGTCAGTGGTTTCATATCAGGTCTTGGGAAGGGCCTGGTTGGCACAGTAACCAAACCTGTTGCTGGAGCTCTGGATTTTGCATCAGAAACCGCGCAGGCAGTGAGGGACACCGCGAGTCTGAGTGGGCCCAGGTCAGTAAGTGCTTTATACTGTCAATCAGCTTTAATGTTAAATGTGTTTTATGATATCTGCTGCAATTTCTAACCTCATCATCTTTCCTTGCCTGAAGAAACTGTCAATCAATCAAATACACGATGTGATGTAGCCTACTTACATTAGCCTGATTTTCTTTGGCCGGTTTTTTCAGTGGTATCTGCTGGTACTTTACTCTTAGTTAAATTAGAAGAGCTGCAGCATAAAACAGGAGTCAGGTTAAAATCCTGACTTTCATTTCTACAGTGGTTCTCATTTACCAGAGAAGTGGATGTGTGCCCTTATTTGCACACGCTCGTGTTAAGAGTCAGTACATGTAGACAGCTCATTGACCTCCTGCCCATGCTCAGCATCACCTGGTCTGGACAAAATAATGAGTATCTGTAAAATAAATGAAGGATTTGACAGAATGAAGCTAGGTCTGCTATGTTGTGGAAATGGAAGTGTCCACATGGATGTCTCTGGTGTTCAGTACTTAGCTTGATTTGTACAACCAAGAGGTCAAGGTTTACTGTTGGGTAAGTAAATGTGTGTACAGAGTCACACAAGAAGCATAAGTGCGCCCCTAAGAAAACACACTTACTGTTTCGTTGGCACATTTTCTGAAGCTGTGACTGCAGATTTATTTACCAAAAGGCTGGGAGAAGCACACCTGGCTGTCCTGCAGGCTGTCTCAGCAGCTGAGCTGTGTTGTTATTACAGGTTGTTTCAGGGTGTGTATGTACTTAAAACTCATCTTTTCAAATGCTTTTGTGAGATCCCAGACTATAAGCAGTAGTGATGACGTTGCCAACAGCTGATAAACTACCCAGCAACTGGGAGGGGACCCCCAGCCAGCCTTATCTCTAGCCTGTGTCTGCCTAGGTGACGTATTTCCCTTTAGCTTGTTAACTGTCACTTAGGAGATGAGGCCAGGTGAGCTGAACTACACAGTTCTGAAACACCGTCATCACCAACCAGCACTGCAAAATGATTTTGTTCTTTAAATACACTGTGATAAACGTTTGACCCACCAACGCTACAAGGGAAATCTTTGCCACTTACATAATGAAGCAACCAGTTTGTTTTTTTTCAGGGGTATAAAAAAGAACAACAAAGGATTTGGACGTTTCTTGGACTGCTGTGTACCAATATCCCCCTGCTGCATTTGTTAACTGTTCAAATATGTGCCGTTTGGAATCCAAATGGAGCAGTGTTCCAAAGTCAGGATGCTGGCTCCTGTTGAATTTTGTGTTTTAAGTGTGTGCTGGGCCATGCAGACTCCTCCAAGCTAAGTGCACCAAACCAGCTAACTGATGGGAATGACTTTGTGGCAGTAACTGATCTCAAACGTAGTTCTGAACAAGTGAGCGCAGTAGGAATGATCGGCATTTTAAGAACTGCCCTGACCTTATCTTGAGGCTGGCAGCTAAGGTGTAAGTTTCAGGTATTGGTGCAAAAAGTGTTAGCAGTTAATTACAGCTCTACTGAAATAGCATGGGATCTAACTGTAAATTAAAGGCCCTTGCACTTCTCTTTATCATATGGGTTAATTTCTTCCTTATTTCTTTATTTAAAAAAAAAAAAGCCCTGTTGCTTGGCTTCAGATTTTACTGAATTTGAGTTGGAGAGCAATGAGGAAGACTGCGTGGCTTGTGTTACTCAGTGATTGTGCTCCTTGGACAGAAATCGCTGTTGGTTTCAGATGTATTGATTTGTGCTGGGATTCACGCAGCTAGCAAAACCTCTGTGTTTGCAGTGTGGAGCCAAGCTCCGTCCTGCAGAGACACAGACGATGGCTTTAGAGCGTACTGTGGTAGTTTAAAATGTGATGTGTTTAAAGGGCAAGGAGATATTTTCATGTCTAACTATAGGCTGGACTTCTTCAAGGTTAATCTTAAACATTATTGTTTGTAATTTATGAATGAAGCTGCCTTAATGTTTTAAATTTTAATGCCAGGGATAAAAGAAAACAGTTGTTGGCAACACTGTATACATCTAATTTATCAACAGTGAATGCTTGTGACTTTATACCTTTTTTGAGTGGGTTTTACGTGTTCCAAGCACTGCAGTGTCACATACAAGAGTTCTGATTATTTCCATACTTGTCATACGCTGCCAGAAGTCTTCAAGGCCGGCTCAGAGCAGGAAAGCTGTTTTGTCTCTAGATGTGCTTGGAAGGCTCTCTTAGAGACGTGCGTTAACTGCTAGCACAGCCCAGGTCCAGGGGGTGTATCTAGATGCGTGTCTAGTAGATGAGCAGCACACAGAACTGCTGCTGCAGTGATCTCAGGCTTCTACCAGGTCAGGGCACATCTTGAGCCCTGTTCTGTCACTCCTGAGCTGCTGCTGGGAGGGCTCACATCCTTATCGGATTGGCAGAAGTGAGGGGACTGCTTCCTGACCTACTCATTTCTCATCGGTGCTGTCAGTGAACCAATTAGCTCAAAATAGAGACTGATGTGCCATTAACGGTCCTAGAAAATTCTTCTGGAGGTCGCTGTTCCTTCTGAATACACCTGGAAAGAGGCATCCTGCACTGGCTTTTCTTTGCTCACCACCTTTCATGTTATCATACAGAAATGCATGATGAAGTTGCAAAGTTTGAGCCAATGCCAGCAGCAGGTAATTTATTATCAGTTGGTTAATGTGTTTATTTTTCCCTCCGTGTGTCCATCTCACTGCCAGCTGTGACTCTCACTGTAAAGCCAAAAGCATTACACTCAGGGGCATGAGAATACCAGTAACCTTGAAAAGGGGAAATAGAAAATGCGTGAATAATTGTCTGGAAGGTCATCCTGGCTAATACATTCTCAAGGTTTTGCATTTTGATGACAGACATTGCTTGAACCATAACACCTCTGTGCGTGTCCCCACATCCCTCCTTACCTTTGTGCTCCATCGAGATCTGACTCAGAGTCTTCAGAGCACTGCCACGCGTGGGCCAGGGCTGTGGTGCAGTTGGCGGTGTTGTCCTGCTGGGAACCCTTCACAAGGTGTTCATACACATCAGAGGTTACATGTACAGCCAGCAGTCGTGTTGGGTAAATCTGGAAGTGGTTCGTACGTTCCACGTGAGCTGATTTATCGGTCAGATCTGTAAATAATTTCAGCACTGTGATTTCCTTCATATCCTCTTTCCTCTCTTTTTCTCATGGGTACACAATAGCCCTTTATTACACACTGTTTTCTCAAATGAATTGCTTTGTTGGTTTTTTCCTTCTTTTTTTTCCAGCAAGTTTGTCCCTTTTTCCCCCATGGCACCATGTTAAATCCCTGTAGCCACTTGCTTTTCTTGCATGTTAGCTCTGCCTCCTTCCACCTTTAGTCACTGTGGTACTTCTTTTTTTATAGCTTCAAGCTTTTATTATCTGCCTGTCCAGGTTCTTCCATTGCTGTGGTTGAGCTACTTTGCAGTCCCACTGCTCTGTACGTTCCCACCCACGCTGTATGCAGAGGGACTGCCATATCCCTGCTCTGTGATGAGCTGTGCTCTGCAAGTCATCCAAAACCATGTTGGCTGGTTGGACTGCCATATCACATTGCAAATTGATGTCCAGTTTTCTGTGTGCTGTTTTCCCCCATGAATTTTTTGTTTTGTTTCGCTGCATTGCAAATATCTCCTTGTCATTTAATATTTGTGTTCTGGATTATTTTTCCCTGGATGAATCGGGCTGCAGTTTTGTGGGTCGAATCCCATTTCATTTCCTGCCATATTTCTGACCTCTTTGGGTTCTTCAGTGCTTCACTGTCCTCACTGGAGTTTTAAACACCTTGTAGTTTGTCCTCTGTAAATAGAATTTTATAGGCTGCTTTTATAGATCCTTGAAGTTAACAAGCGTGGTTTTGTGCCCACGTGCTCTGCCTTGGTAGACACTTGTTTTAATTGATAGTTTTCTGTTTCCAGTCTCACCTGCTCAGTGTTCTTCTGTGAGGTTTTAATTAATCATCGGTAATGCCTGGTAGTTCTGCAGGGGCTCCTCTTCAGTTCATCACGTCTGCCCTTTGTTGTGTAAGTGAACGTAGATTTTCTGGTGGTGTGAAATGGTTCCTCAGAGTGCAGCCTTTGTGCCTCTTCAGTATGGACACTTCCAGTTCAAAACTTCATTTTTTTCCCCTAAATATGCACTTCTCAGCTATTTTTGTTTCTTTAATAGAGTCAGCAATCCAGCATCTAATCACTTAAAATAATTTCATCTTCACATTAGGCTGCCCTTAAGGATGAGCACCAAACCACCCTCTGTTCCTTTTACCTATCCCAAGAGCGCTTCTTACTTTGCAGGACCCTTCTGGCCTGTAGTTATGACCGTGGTTTTCTCTTCTGCATCTTTCTGAAGAATGACTTTTTTCTTGCCTTTACTCGGAACTGCTCTCCAAATGAATGACTTGGATTAGGAAGAATTGTATTTGCCTGAAGTGGGATCCTACAGGCCTGACAGTATGTTCACCTGTCTGCGTCCTCATAAAGCTCTATGGAAGGAGTCCAGGCATGTTTGGGGCACTCAGATGACTCTTGTTTTTGGAGTACCTCCAGCCATTACAAGTGGGGATGAGGTGCACTGCTGTCCCATATTTCACTGTGCTTCTGAATCTCCATGCTAATTCTTAGGCAGTCAGTGCTTAGGGAATAAAGCTCACTTTCTGAGTATTAAAATAGTGTAAATTGCAGAGTGGTAAAAACAATTTTTGGTCAGATTCCAGAAAGGACAATAGAGAGAGACCCAGGAATTGCTGTATGTGTGAGAAAGAAATGCATTGGTGTCACTGCTCTGAAGAGCAATTACTTGGGAGCACAGCCTTGTTTTTCACAGGAAAGCAGAATTTGCTGTGAAGGTTGGAGAAAATAGCTCTGATTCATGCAGGTTTTTTTCCTTATTTTTTTTTATCCACATGATTTAGTAGAAGGAGGGCGAACCTTTAACACATTCAGGTTGCTTCGTGTTACTTTGTTGTGGGGTCTATAACCGTAGAGCCGTCTGTATGAAATGTCACTTTGCTTCCAGAACAATACATGGTTGGGTTTTGGAAGGCACTCACGGCTGTGCAGCACCCAGAAGAAGCTGAGATGATTCAGAGAATCCAAGCTGTGCATCAATGTATTCCTCTTGCTTTCCTTTTTAGTGGGATGAATGGACGTAAATTGGTACCAGCTGTCAAACCAAAGCAGAATGCCTCTATGCATTACTGCAAATATCTCTATTGCTGAGTATTTCCATGAGGTTATTGCTAGACATTACTGGTCAGCGTGTGAAATGTATTTGGAACGTTTCTGCAGTCAGCTGTCTTACAGTTGGTTGTCTCTGTCCCTTTTTTTTGAACTTGACCCTATTTCACTATTCTGGGGGAGTGGGAGAATAAAACCAGAGTGTTTGGAGGTATGGCTGCCACCTAATGCTTTATTAGTATTGGATAGGTGTGCTTACTTTCACATCTGATGTATATGAGTGTTTCTAAGAGGAAAAAGCCAACCAAGCAATTATTGGCTTGCATTAGGTGATGTTCAACTGTGCAGATCTGACGTTTTGCATATATTACACATGATGGAGCGTGCAAGCTAGACTTGGAGCAGTAACTTGGTCTCAGCTGAGGTCAGTAAACTTGAAAGCAAACATCTTACCTGTTTTTAAATGTGGTTCTTCAAACCAGAGGATTGGAGTTGCTGAGGCTGTTCTTTAGAGCTCCCAGTTGCGTTTCACTCCTGATTTTTGTGCAGTCTCCATACTTGCAGAGTTGTAGATGCTTTAAATTCCAGTAGGGAGTGCTAAGCTTTAGTTAAGACTTGCGTAACTTCCTTCTGTTTAAAACCTTTTGCTCTGCCATGACAGAGGGTGTTCCTGCTCTTACAACTGATTGAAAGAGTGCTTTAAAAAGCAGAGTGGTCACTGGGTTCATTCCTATTCATGTTCTAAAGACAGTTCTCTATTTTTTTGTGTAAGAAATATTTTCCACAAAGCATCAATGTTTAACTGGAACTCTGAGGACAGAAAGGTGCCCTGGCTGCCTGCAGGCTGTTGGGTGAGGGACTGAGAGGGCAAGGAGCACTGGAATGGAATGTTATGAGGGGAGGGCAGATGAGTGAAGGCAGACAATGTGGAAGTGAATGGTGCTGGGCAGTTAACAGAGCAGAACATGTGGAATTACGTTTTTCTTTAGATGTCTATTCATTATTATCAACAAACAGCTTCAAAAAGTGAATACTGAGGTCTTACTGTGATGGTCTCCACAAAACCAAAGCACTTGTTAGTACCTCAGTGCGTTACATCGTGGGGCAGGTGTGCTTCCATCACTGTTTGGAGTGAAACACGGAGCTTCTGCATCCAACATAAACCTGTTCCTGGAGCCGGGATCACAACAGGAACCAGATGTAGCTTAATTTCATTGAGTACAATAACTGGTTTTGGATAAGTAAAAGCTCGTGAGGAAGAAGCATTGTTATATTAGACCAGTCTTGCTCACTTGCAGATGCAGCGCTTCTGTGAAGACCTGGGGAAGCTGCTCCTCCTTAAGACAAACAGACCTTTACAGCAGGTAAATTCACTCACCAGGTGAGGTGCCATCCCATGGGCTGTCGTGGAGCTGGTGCAGCCCATCAGAAACTCAAGCAATTTCACTGACCTTCTTCTGGAGAGAGCTGAGAAATCCCTTGCTGGATTTAGCACAGATTTACTCCAGGAGTTACACTGCAAGTGGCAGTTAAGAGGGCTGGATTCACTTCACAAAATGAAATTCATATACCACATGTGTACTGGACAGCGTTTAGCTATTGATTTCGTTTTCTTAGGATCTTAGACTAATTAGATACAAACTTATTTACTGAAAGGAACACATCTAGACAGGGAGAAAAAATGCTTTCCTTAGAAACCCTTGTATTTCTGCAGCCTGCGTGTTCTGCCAAATTATTTCAGCAGCTTTTGGACAAGGAGGAGAAAAGTAAATGGAACACTTTATTGTGCTGTGTATTTCCTGTCTTCTGGCATTTGTGTAGTTTATAGATCCTTCCTTATTCAGCAAGCCCCCTGCTAAAAGGGACTGCTGTTCCAGTGCATTTCTCTAACGGTTCTTGGTTTAAAACAGCAGCACAGATCTGCAGACTTCAGTGGTGTGCAGAGATGCAAATGGTGTGCAAAAGCATCACCTCCAGTGGAATTGGGCAGGCTTTGAAAGAACACCAAGACATTGTATTAATACGTTATTATCAGCCATGTTTGCTAAAAAGCCTGCAAAGAGCAGGCAAGAAAGTACTCAGAATTTCCACTCGCAGGTCTACTTGCTCAGAATTAGGTGGGATGTTAAAAGCATATAAGCACCAGAAATGAACAAAAGCTTTATTCAAAACAGACGTGTCTCTTGGAATGCATCAGGCCAAACCATCAGACTGCATTCAACCAGTCAGACTTGATCCCCAGAACTGAAAACATTTAATGCACGTTCTGTGGGTTTTTATAATGTCTTTTGGCCATGTTACGAGTATTTTCAGTTCATAAAAATAGTAGAAAAGATGAAACCGGTGTTAATGCAATAGGAATATAGCGTTTGTTTATTTACTGGAGCACAAATGGCACGAGCTGCTCGCCAGGGCAGTGGCTGTATGAGCTCATGTCCTGGAATACCTGCTTGTTGTGCCAGAGGGGTGAAGTCTGGTACAGCAGGGCTGGGGCAGCTGTCTGGGAATAGGTTTTACTGGCCTGGTGCTGAGGAAGCAAAGCACAGATGTTTTCAGTACGTGTGCGTCGTATCTTACCCATCGTCAGTCGCGGATGCGTTTGTTCCTCTTGCCTGTATTTGGAATGCCATCTTTCAAGTTCTTTCCATTCACTTTCACTCCTGAGAGTTTGCCTCGCTATCACTTCAAAGATTTCTTTGTGCCGTTCATTTTTTGTCCTGTATCATAGAATCACAGAATCCTTAGAATTGGAAGGGACCTCTCAAGGCCATCTAGCCCAGCTCCCCTGCGGTGAGCAGGGACAAGTGTCCTTTAATTACTGCAGTAATAAAGCTTTGAGTAGAGAGCGTGTGAGCACACCACACAGGGCCTGCTTCTGTTCTGAGACCAGATATAGATGGAGGAGACGTCTGTAAGGCACAAAGGGGAAGTCTTATTTCCTCTCCCTGTGTATTTCCAGTACTTTGGTGTGTTAGAAGAGTTACTTCCTGCTAACTCCTCCCAAGTGCCAATACCGTGCCATCATCTCTGAGGTTCCTCCATAAATATGCCAGAAATATTACAGCCTGCTGATGGACCGGTGCTGAATGCCTGACAAGCTTTGTTTGCAAATTAAAGCTGCAGCACTGCTCAGGACTGTTTGCAGGCAGCACTTTGAGCCAGGTTCGTTTGGGTTCATAGTTACGTAGTAATTACAGGCTTACTTGAAAGCAAATGACCTTGTGCCCAAGGTATGTGCTGACATGCTGTTAGCCTATTTACCTGTTGCTAGACAGGCTTTTTTTCCTTTGTCCTCAATGGTGAGGTTTTATGTTCAGTCCTAGTCCGGAGTCCGTATATGGGGGCCCAGGGCCTGCTGGGATAGGGTTTTACACTTGTGCTGTCCTTTTGCCCTTCCACTGAACTCTTTTCATTTCAGTCATGAGCAAACAGTCAGTGCCTGAACTAACAACCCTGCAATCCTCCAAAGCACGCCTCGCTTACAGTACCAAACAAAGGGAGGCCTGCGTGGGCCGGCCCAAGCCAAGGAATGCAGCTTCGGGGTTCTGCTCCATAAATTTAACCAGCACGACAAAAAGGAGATAATATGAGCCTTCGTGATGATCTGAAAGGGGGAGGTTTGTGTCCCATTGATTGCGGTCTGGCCTATTGCCAGGCCCCGAGCCTGACCGACAGTTGAACCATATCGTTAAGGCGTGTAATACAGCTCAAGTCTTGTACAGCAGCCAATGAGTACATATCCAGAGGGCAAAAGTTTATAAAGAGTTGAGGCTGTCCTGTTTAACCCTCTCACACTGCATGTAATATATACTGCTGCCATTCAGAAATAGTCCCATTGCTATTAAAAATGTAAACCTTCAACTTTCTTTACTTGGAAGAAATACATGTGTGTCTGATTTCTAATGTGCAGCAGATTTATAAAGTGATCTGAGAAAAATATGTAAAACTGATCCTTCAGAAAAAAACCAATCCAGCCCCCCTTCTTTCTTTCTTCCCACTGCTTTATCCATAGTTGGTTACTTTTGTTGAGACGTCTTCTGGTTGTTATACAGAATCCTTCATACAGATGGAGCTATTTATTGCCTTGATGTCACCTCATTTAGCATGTGGCCGGTATTTTTATAGATAATTTTTTCACCTAATGTTGCTGTTAACGCGCGGAGCGCTCTTTAGCAGTTTGGGAAGTGCAGCCAGTTGATGTAAATTGCTCTTGCAACTGTTGGTGCTGAAGAGCCAAACAAACGTCCCGAGGAGCGTTGCTGTTCAGTGACTGTTGTGCTGGTGGGCTGCAAAGGGCAGCACGTAAGGTGTGAAGAGAAGATGCACAGGGTGAGCACAGCCCATTTCACATAGTCCTTCATGCACAACTGGTAGTTAAGGTTGGGTAGCAGCCAGTGCTTTGCATTCTGCACTCCAAGTGAAATGACCACTTCTGCAGTTACTGTAAGTGGGCGTTGCTTGGCCAGCATGGATGGTTTGTGATGGGACCACTGTAAACATGAACGTAATGTCAGCAGACTGCTTAGAAGTTTCAAGGCTTTGCACTGTGTCCCAGGGCAGAGTGACGTTGTGGCCCTGAGCTCTTTGAGGCCAAGTTCAGCTCTTCTCATTCAGGATGGATGCTGGAAAGAAGGCGCGCTGGAGAACCTTATCTTTTATATGGAATCAGAGGGTGAACGGGAGCATTTTTCAGCACGTTGGTGAGACAGACTTCAAGGCCAGTAACATGACTCTGTCATCAGTGCAGCAAGAGCCTGGGATAAACTGGAAACTGAGAAGGCAGTGTTTATTTACACGTTTTTTTCATCTCTTAAGCTTCATGATACCAAAGTGCTTGAAAAAGTTTGCTGCGCTGTTAGGTAAGGAAGTACCAAAGGTTGAACAGTGAATGATGTGCTGAGGACTGCAGTTTTTCAGTATATAAACACACGCAGCTTACACAGACCTTGGATTTCTGATAGGGATGTCTGAAGGACGCGCTGTTTCAGTGAGTACATCTGCTGCTCTGCTGTTTACAGGGAAGCGATTCTTACGCTTTAACTTCTCGCTTCCTTTTGAAGTGGGAGTCTTTAGACTGTATACAATCATAACCCCAGTGAATAGTACTCAACTTTGGTTTGATCTTGTATACAAAGGAAAGGGGGGAGGGGAGAAAATAGCTCCATCTCAAAGAGGCTGGCAGGAACTGCCTGCATGATGAGCAGTTCCTCCTTCAGCATGCTGTAGCTGTCTGAGCGTATCCTGAGTCAGATAAAGGTCCTCTGTATCTGAGCTCGTAGATCCATGCAGAGAGGAGGGATTTGACTTGAAGTGGGAGGTTTTAACCCGAGGCGCCGTTTATTTGTATGTTTCTGCCTGAAATGAGCATTTGGGGAACGCGTTTAACGAGGACAATATATTCCATGCATTTGCTGGAACAAACGGTGCATATAAGCTTCCTCAGATATGCAGTCAGCAGGGAGCTGTCTGGCTCAAGATTTTACACATTCTTGCATCTAACTGAGATACTCCGATGCCAAATCCAATATTCACACTGCACTGTGTGCGCATTTGTAACACACCTTAAAAACATCTGTCTGAATTGGTGAATGAGTTCCATCACAGCTCGCTGGGTTCAGGTGGCAAAGTCCTTCTCCAAGAAACCATCTGCCTGTTGGGATCTGCAGCCCCAAAGCCCAGCAAGTGGGCAACAATTCTGCCATGAAATGGTGGTGGTGGTGAGGTTGTATGGAGCTGAACCCAAGTCGTGTAACGTTTGCATTCTCAGATGCAGGCACGCACTGCTCAGTGACAGTGGAAGATGTTCCAGCTTATCACAGTGGTTCATCATTTGAAACACAGTACAGTTAAGGACATCACTGAGGAATTGTGGCAGTGGTGGATTTCCAGCATCTTGCCAGACTGTGATAGGAAGTATAGGCCTCCCCTGAGATGGCACACGTTTGTTTCCATTTGTTATCCCGTGGTGTGACGGCGCTGTCTGTAGTTCTGCTGTGATTGCTGAACTTCGAGGTTATTTTTCAACTGACTGTGGCACTTCCGAGCGCGCTTACACTGCGTTCTCCTCTTGTGGACTTAAGAGATGGTAAAGCACTGTCTTCGTTCTGCTTTCTGTGGAAATACACATGGGTGAAGGCTGCAGGTGGAATAGGTGGAATTCAGTCTTGAACTCCAACCGCGGCAGCTATTTTAGCTAGTGAGTATTTTACGGTAGAAGATGTAAGACTATTTTTCCTTTAATTTATTGGATTAAGTCTCTTCTCAGTATCTGAAATGCACTGAAACCCCCGTAGACAAAGCACGCACTGTATTTATGAAGCAGACTTTTTCCAGAGCCACGTAAGTAACGGGTTTAGTATTATTTCTCCAAAATACCAGCAGCAATTGAATTGTTCCATAGGCTTATACTACCTGCCAATTTTCCTTTGTTTGAACTAAGGTTGCTTTACAGCTATTGCAGTGGGGGGAAATGGTTCCCAGGCTGAAGGTCAGTATTGCCAAGTTACAGCCCAGAGCAGGCTTCCAGTGATGGATTTTATGCAAACTTGAAAAAAAAACAAACAGGTTTACAATGGAAACAGTGACGGGATGTGAGCTGTACCAGAACCAGTAAGTTTATTGCTCCAAACAGGTCAGAATGACAAGGCTGTTAGACTGCAGCACCTTTATGAACGCCACGTATTGATGATAAAGCTGGAAGGTTTTGGCAGCAGGAACTGGGTCTAGCTGAAAAAAGAACTATTACTGGGAAGTGTGGGAGAGGGCTGTGCATACAGACACCTCTCAGAAGCTGCTGTGGCCGATCTGTGCACTGCTGGTTGCCAACCAAGACTTAGTGGAGGGTTCGGATGTACGTCAGTCCAGCAGCTGAAGCCTCTGTGAAGAGCCTCTTGCATTAAGCACTGCTTTCAGAATGCCAGAATTAGGTCTCCTTGCACTTACAGCTGTTGTTTGTGCTGGGTTTTGGGTGTCCTCGTGCTCTTCTGATTACGGATCAAAATCTGTATGCAGGTTATATGTGGCTCAAGTTGAGCTTCTCAAATAGGTGAACAGTTGCCAGTGCTGCTCCTTGACCAGTAATGGGAGGTTTGAAATTCAGATAAACATACTAAATGAAGTTACAGTGATTGCTATGTTGGTCATGGGTAATAACAAGTACTTCAATAACAATAACCTCTTCTATGAAGAAAGGTTGAGGGAACTGGGCTTGTTTAGCTTGGAGAAGAGAAGGCTCCAGGGAGACCTCACTGTGGCCTTCCAATACTTGAAGGGAGCTTATAAACAGGAGGGGGAACGGCTGTTTACGAGAGTGGACAGTGA
>PPHD01018948.1:925-14320 GCA_002909625.1 Bambusicola thoracicus | reverse complement strand
CTCCATCTGCTGACACCACTCAGTGCTGTGAGGACGTGAAGCGCTGACCCGCGCTCCCTCCCTCATTAAGATCCAATTACAGGAAGTGCAGAGGGACGACAATAAAGGCGTTTCTCTCATCGCCTGCCAAAGTATTTTCGTAATGGTTTCGGGCCGCGTGGCTGCGATTGAGGAGTTCCTGGTGCCGTTGCTTCTGTGATTTGAAGTGTGGGGCAGAGAGGGGTGGAAGCGTGGGGCAGTGTGGGTGTGTTTATGGCAGTGTTTCTTCTGTGCTTTGACACCACCACAGCTCTACTCTGAACATTGGCTCCTGTCGGATTTTAGCGCTTCTGGTGCCACCTTTCAGCCTAATCCTCCCTTCTACGTATACTCCCCATTTAAAAACATCACAAAGGAAGTCCCAGCCGCGTTTCAAAATACATCGGGCTTGATTTTTTAGTTACCAAATTCTGTAAACGTCTCCTGGAGCGGGGCAGTACAAAACTCCCACCGGGCGCCGCGTCCTGGGAACACCAAAAAGTCATTTCACAGAGGTGATTTCCACGTGAGACGGGAGAAAACTCCCCGGAGCTCAAGAGTTGGCTCTCCAAATCATAGGGGTGATTTCTGGGGTGCCCCCCGCAGGGCCCTGGCGCTGTGTTCACGAAGGCACTTTGAGTTTTGCTCTCCCCAGCAGGAACTGAAGGATGCGGTCCGCCAACAAGGCAAGGAAGAAGTCGGCCAGCAGCACCTCCGTGATGACGATCTTGAACTGGGAAACAAACGCAACGGTGAGCACCCAACCTCCCCCTGTTGCACAAAACCTAAAAGAGGTGCTGAGCAGAGAACCTCTGCAGCTGCTGCTGCTCTGTACGCTCTACTTAAAGCTATTGTCTGCTGCCTGTGAGGGCCTTGATGTTAGGAGGACAGCCTTTAGGGACAGCACAGCGAAGCACCGTACGCTCACCTCAGTAGGGATTTCCACCAGCCCAAACTGTTCGTTGAACTCGGGCGACGAACCCGTGAGCAGCCCCACGATGGCCAACCCTGAGAGGATGATGCTCCACAGCAGCGGTTTGTTCTCCTGCAGGCTCTCCATGAAGGGATGGCCCTGAAACGCAGTGGGGAGGAACTGTCAGCAGGCGCTGCTGTGCTCACAGAGCATTCAGGCTAGGGGATGAGGAGTGTGGGGCACACAGCTTGATCCAACTTGAGCCAAAAGCGGGAGCTTTTTCTCTGCAGAGCACTGAGCAACCCGTAGGTTGTGATTAGAGAGGCGCAGTGCTTTGTTTCAGTGTGTCTGAGTGGCACAATTGCTCCTCTGAATGTGACCGAAGCATGGCTTGCCTTGTAGTTGATTGCAAACGTGGCCATCTGCATCGCCATCGACATGATGTACACGGTGCTGTTCACTAGGCTGGGCTCAAACTCCTTGTACAGATCCACAAACTCTTCCCTTCTAAAAAGAGAGCAGAGCTGGAGGGATCTATGGGATCACCAGGAGCAAAGCTTTCCCCCAAACCCCTCCCAACCTGAGTTTTTTTTCTCAGAGAAAGAGCAGCACGTGATGGCTTTCTCCACTCTCCTCCTTTGAGAACGGCAGAGATGTGGCACATGGGGCGATGGCTGATGATCTTAAGAGGCCTTTTCTAATTTATTATAATTTTCTTGTAACTAATAACTTTTCTAACCTTAATGGCTTTAGGATGAGCTGCTCCCGTGCTGGAGGAAGGGACACTTACTTGGAACCACTGCGCACCTGGGCACCGTGGTACAGGTAAACGAGGCTGAGGAAATGCACCAGGAACTGCAGCAGCACCGTCAGCACCGTGTAGAGGTTGAAGATGTTTGGCAGCGGGCGCTCCTTGGACAGAGTCTTCAGAGGCTGGGAGCAAAAAGCAAGCGGGGTTGGCTACAGCGGTTCAGACCTCTCCATGCAGTTTTCCACCACTCTGGGTTGGTTTGTTAATTAAAACAGCTCCATTTTGGAGAGGGGCGCTCTTGCAGTAGTCTTGATAAGAGAAACACGGACCGGGCGCTGTCCCAGTGCATTGCCTTTCCCGTACCTTCGACCTGGAGATGAAAAGGAAGCAGCCAGCCAGCAGCAGCCCCTGCAGCGTGGCCTGGAAGTCGCTGAACTTCACCCCTTCCAAGTAGAGGACGCTCTGGCTGTAGGCCAGGATCAGGGCGTTCAGGGCGAGGATCTTGAACATCTGGAGTGTTGTCACGAGGGTGCAGCGACCTTGCTTGATCACGTGGCAGACTGAGGAGGAAGAGGAAGCGGTTGGAAGTGGAACAGAAGAGCTTTAGGGGCTTTGTGCCTCAGCCCTCCTCTGAAGCGGTACAGGGGGAGGATCAGCACAAAGCATCCCCCCCTGTGGGAGACCCCACCACCATGCAAACAGGCAAAGCTGTCAGTGTGGGAGTGCTTCTCACCACCCCGTACCTCTCCCCACCTCTGCTTATTCCTCAATCCCATTGAGGAATGGGGACAGGCAGAGATCTGCACCACAAACTCAGCTCCCCCCTGCACTTACTGCACTGGATAGAGGAGAGCTTGGAGGTGAAGGGGGCTGCAATGCTGGCATCACCCAGCTTCACCACCGGCACGCGATCCTCTTCCAAATCCTTCAGCACCTGACTGATCCGCTCCTGCAGGGCAGACGAGAAAGGCATGTTGTACGCCTTCACAGTGCTGACCTCCCCTCTCCCTTCCAAGGCAAAGAGAAGTCCCTGTGCTCGCGGCACAGCTTTGGGAGCTCTCTAGTAAAGCAAGAAGCTGCTTTTCCCCATCCCCAGTCCAGATGAACCAGCAGTACACCCAAGAAGGAACGAAGAGTGATGACAATCAGTGGGATTTTTGACATCTCATTACTGACCCTCTGCATGGCCAGCTGCTCCTCTCGCTGGGACATGACTCTGTGCTTGGCACCACGTGATGTGGGCTTCACCGTCCCGCTCCCCAGTGGCGCCGCGGTGGGCCTGAGGTCAGTGGGACCATCCCGAGGCTTCTTCTTCCTCTCGGGCAATCTCTCGGGAGCGTTGGCCAGCAGAGCCACTCCTGAAATAACCAAAACATCATCTGTGGGGCGGAACGCTGCACTCCTTTTGCTGGCAAGGCCTTGCACCAAACAGGAGTCCTGATGGCGATCTACATGTGCAGGTAGTTGTGGAGCGACTGCAGGCCTCTTAGGCTGGCTGAAATAAAAAAGCTTTGAGAAGAGAAAAATTAGGAAGAATCTCTGTTCCATAAAGATGTGTTTGCAGCCAACTCCCACTGCCTGCTTGTACATGCACAGTGGGTATTCCATCAGCACAGAGATCCTTCTTTATCTCGCTTTCTGTCCCTAAATGATGTTGGTCTGATCAATTCCAGCCCCAAAACAAGAGAAATTAATGTTGGTTTCGCGTGTAGAAACTGCCACCAAACTCAGCGGCGCTCACATGAGCGTCCTGCAGTACACTCACCTACATCGGCGTGTTTCAGAGCTCCGACGTCGTTGGTCCCATCCCCACACATCAGCGTGACGTAGCCCAGGCTCTTCAAAGTAGTGATCACAAACTCCTGCCAAAAAGAACTGCCTGGTGAGAATTGGCGGAGCAGCCAAGCTGGGCGACACGCCTTGGCTGAGCACTGCTGTGCAGTGGGAACTCAACTGGCTTCCGAGCCACACTCCAAAAGCTTCATCCTAGGTCTTAATTTTAGGAACACAGAGCTAAATGAGGCAGTGTGTTCATCCTGAGCTCTGTTTCTTGCTGCCAGCTGGCTCGGATAGCATGAGAGGTTTTGCTCGTTGGCTTTATAACAGCTTTAGCATTAATCATGAGCAACGCTGCTTGCTGCCACGCGCCAGATGAGCCCTGCTGGCAAGCCAGCAAAATTTGGGTTTTATCAACATCTCTCACCTTCTGCTTTGGTACCACTCTGGCAAACACTTGGACGTGCGGTATGAGCCGCAGCAGCTGCTCCCTGTTCAGAGCCTGCAGGTGAGAGAGACCTTCCCCTGTCACACAGAGGTCGTAGCGCCGCGTCAGCTCCCGCAGGGAGGAGGGCAAAATGGGGAACACGATGGAACCGTCGATGGACTGCCACTGCCAGGTGGAATCTGCAAAGAGAAGCTCTCATCGTATCCTAACGCAGAGAGGTTCAGAGGACAGAGGGTTATCTCAGACTCCGGAAAGCAAATGAGCCCTTTTCATTATCAGCATCGAGCAGCCGTGCTTGTAGTACGGGGCTGCAGTGCTCTAGGAGGGATTTGGCTGCTGAAGCCATTGCTGCATGAAATCAGTCACCTTTGCTGGCAGGAGGCTGCAGAATGAGAGTGTGTTCCCTCTGGAGGAAGTGCAGCTCCCTGGCCACGTGGCAGGCGGTCAGAGGGTTGTCTCCTGTTATCATCACTACCTGAGGGGAAAGCACAAGAGGTCAGCGTCAGTTCTGGGAGCACTGCAAAGAGTTCTGCCCAGCAGGGATGCTGGAGACGTTTCCTATGAGGTGTAGCCCAGTGCAGCACCTTCAAGAAAGGCTTTTTCTCCAGGCCGTAGCAAATCCCATTGCAAAAATAACACCACATCCGCGCTGCTTCCCTTCCTTCATCACAGGGAACCCTTTGCCTTCACTCCAAAGGCACCGAAATGCCACATCCCCAGAGCTATGGCTGCCAGCAAGGCCAGGATGCTGCTGCCCGCAATGCTTACGTGGTGCGACGCGTTCTGGATCTCCCTGATGACAGACCTGGAGTCCGTTTTGAGAGGGCAGGAAACCACAATGAAGCCAGCAAAGCGAAGGTCGCACTCGAGAGCTTCACGCTTCATCTCTCGCACCTGCCACAGCAAATGGGGAAAGCTGGAGCACTGCCCGATGCTTCACCACAGCCGTCTTGTCTGCTGATGGGTGCTTCTTTGCAATGAAAGCATCATTTGGAAGAAAATCTGTGCTCTGAGAAGTGCAAAGCAACTCCAGCTCGTCCTCAGCTGCTCTACAAGGAAGACCTCTTGGAGGTAAAGCTCCAGTGATGGCCCTGAAAAGTGTTGTGCACACTCATCCCCATCTAATAGGAGGTTTGCAGGTAAGAAGTTCAGTGCTGGGCTTCCGCAAGGGAAGAGCTGTTGCTTTACAGACAGGAAAGCAGAAGTATCACTCGGTGAAGACATAACTGGGAGCACCTCACTGAGGCCACGCTCTTCCCAGAAGGCCCAAAAAATCAACACAGTTATCACAGCTTTGGGCATCCACAAACCCAAAGACCCCCCCAACCCCCCCACTCTTCCACAACCAAGCTCGTGCTATCTCTGTTTTCTTTTAGGAGACAGAAGGATTTAAACTCCATGTTTTTTTCAAGGTTGAAAATGAAAGCATACCTGCTGGTGAGTGAGGTGCCCCAGTTCCTTGTAGCCCAGGGCCAGCACTCGTGCCCCCTCATGTGAGATTTCAGTGTGCACGGCGTGGTAGTTGCTTGGGCACTGAGATAACTGGAGAAGGTGTGGGGAAAAGTCACATTAATATCATCCCGAAGATGTAGAACGTTCCGGTATTTCACATTAAATATGGTGGGGGGGGGATCCTGTTCAGACAAGAGCAAAATTGGAGGAACCATTTCTGTCAAGCAGAAGGCACGGGGTACAAGCAGAGAGCAAAACCCCCACATCGCCTTGGGGTTAGGCTGGAATTACCCCCACAGTGGGGTTCGGGTTCAAGGTATGCTCTTTCCAGGACAAAACCCCCATGTCCTGAACCCAGGTTATAGGGTAAAATTCCCACATCCCCCATCTGGGTTCCAGGACAAAATCCCCTCATCCTAAACCCAGGTTCCAGGGTAAAATCCCTTTGTCCCACATCCAGCTATTAGGGTAAAATCCCCACGTCCTGCATCAGGGTTCTAAGACAAGATCCCTCTGTCTTGCCTCTGGGTTCCAGGACAAATATCCCCACGTCCTGAATCTGGGTTCTAGGACAAAAATCCCCACATCCGGGTTCTAGGACAAACTCTACATCCTCAATCCAGCTTCCAGGACAAAACCCCCCACAATCCTGCGTCCAGTTTCCAGACTTGGTGGGTTCAAAGAGAGGTGTGAGGGCACGAGCCCACGTGCCACAGAAGGCCCTCAGCGTCCCGGAGAGCTGCGCTCACCATTTTGTGCAGCGTCTCCGGGGCCCCTTTCACAGCTGCAATGTAACAGAGATCAGTAGCGCCGATCTTCTCGTACGACGCCAAGACAGACATTCTTTTCAGGGCACTGGCAAAATGAAAGCGCTGGTGAATTTTCAGTCCCTGAGTTTTAATACTTCTGGGGAAAACTTTCTCATCTGGAAACAAAGAGATCAGGAAATCCTGAAAGGTTTCTCAGTAGCAGAAACAACATCCCTCCCCTTCAGGTCCCGGTCACGTTTCCACCACTCCAATCTGCATCCCACCCCCATTGCATGGAGAGCTATCAAAATTAAAGGCACCAACCAGAGCGTGCCATGGCAGATGGGAATACCCGCAGCCCTGAGAACGGATTTTTGCTATTCACAGTCCCCTAAATTTGCAGCATGAGGATTTCTGCTGCCCCAAATGTGGAGGCACACAGCTAAGATTCTCTATCTGCAAGGTGTCGGCACGAGGCGTGGGAAATGGCTGCAGATCAGATCATTCTACGCTCAGATCTGACAAAAAACAGTGTTATCACCATCCCTCCTCCCCAAACAAACGCATAAAGGTTTTACCTTTGGTCAGGGTCCAATCCACCGCCATCAGCATCGCCTTCTCCAACGGATCCCCCACCAACGTCCCATCATCCAACTGCACAAGCGAGTGGCACGTAGCGATGGCTCGGTGGGTTTCTATAGGAATGTCAGAGACGGGCGTCACTTCCTTCCCATCCCTGCGGCACAAAAGAAGACCGCCCATGTTAACAGCCCCGTTCCGATGCTCTGAAACAGATCAGGGATTTTTCCCAGCCCATTCTTCCCCCCTAAAGTTCATATTCTGTGATGGTAAACAGCGGAGCTGCTCGTGGCAAGGTGACAGCTGTGGGAAGCCCGGCTCTGTTGGCCAATGCCCATCATTTCAGTTGCTTCTACAGAGCAGATTTGAGCAGAGCGCTCCAAAAAAAGAGCCTGGATTAACGCATTTAAACACCAATGCAATAAAAGGGCCGAGAGATCTCCCTGCTCCAAGCGCTGCAGAAACTAAGAAGGAAGCCAAGATGGTTAAATTCAGCAAGCCTTTTTCTCCGTCACCCACACCCACCTGAGCCCCGCCACTCCTCTCACCACCAGGTGGTCGCTGGTCAGCGTGCCGGTTTTGTCAAAGCAGCAAACCTCCACTTTGCCCGCAAAAGGGATGCGGAAGGGCTCCGTGCAGTACACATCTTGGAGGGAGAAGAGGTGAATTCTGTTACAGGTCGGCTGGCACAAAGCAGGGAGAGCTCAGTGGCTTTTGGACACGAGGCAAAAGGTATCAGCGCGGCACTCAGAGTCAGTGAGCTCCCTGTTCTGAATTTCTGTGGTGTTTAAAACCAATTTGGCAGCAAAGCCATCCCACGCTGAAGATGGTGAATTCCCTTCTCCGTATTTGGGAAGCTGCTGAGCATGCAGGTGTTCACGTCAGCACTTTGGTTTGGCTCTTTTGGACCCCCTTGAAAGCACACATCCTCAATTCTCCCATTTGGGGTTTAAGCAAGCCCCTTTCCCACCCACCAGCTCCAGAGATCACATCAGATACCATCACAGTGCAGAAATGGAGGAGCTGACAGCAATTTCACACCCACCGACACCCCCACAGTTCCAGATGTACGAATCAATTGCAGAATCACAGAGCTGGGAGGGCTTGGAAGGACCCAGGGGAGGCAGAAGCAGCTTGCATTTTGGTTCTGCCCTCGTTTGGTACTCACAGAGTTTGGCCAAGGCGATGAGGGAGGTGTTGACGGCCAGAGAGAGCTCGATGGGAAGTTCAGGTGGAACAACAGACGTCAGTATTAACGTACACTCAAGGAAAAGCTTGTAGCGATTCCTGCTGGGATCCTTGGTGCCTGTGGGGCAAGAGAAGTCCTGTACCTCCTGCCCCACAGAACTAAGAGCAGTGCCCCAGAGAAACACACCTACCTAGGAGGAGCTGCGGGAGGGCAAGAAATGCAGCCAGAATGCAGTGTGGGCCCTACCCTGAAAACTGGAGCTGCCCAACCCAGCTACACTCTCAGGAATTACAGCTGCCTTTCCCACAGCTCTGGGCCAGGTCCTGTGCAGGGAGCTGGAAGAGGCGAGGAAGAAGCTCACCTTCTATCCAGACGTACGACGCAGCGGCAACAGCGAAGACCAGCAGGAAGAGGATGAAAATGAAGGTCTCTAAGTTATTAGCTGTCACTCTCTTCACCCCAAAGAGGATTGTACGTAGCAATTTCCCCTGAGAAGAACAGCCTTCAGTGCAAGAAGCCAACCCTGCAGCATGCACTGCTTTGTTAAAAACATGTAACCCTCCAAATAACCAGCGACCTTCAGCCCCCCACCCCACTGATCTGCCAACACACCAAACCCATTCTTCAGTCCCTCTTCACAATTGCTTTTAAGGATCCTTATGTTTTCTATTGACTTCCAACAAGGAAAATCTCACGTTGGCAATGGCAGCCCTTGCGAACGCGCTCCAATTACCCTTTTCTGACCGTAATCACAAAATATGTGGAGCTCAAATGTAGATACAGAGCCTGAACCCTCAAACTTGGCTCCCACGCTCCCGTACCACACACCACCCCGCTCCTTTGGCACGCTGCCTTTGTTCCTCTCCCACCCACATCACTATGATGCCCCCGCTTCCATCCCCCACTGTTCTATCACTCCTAAAAGCACTGAATGAACGCCATGAGGGCGCTGACAGAGGTGAGCAGGCACACGCACATCTTACCTGAGACGTGTTGAAGCCGGTCCTCAGAGCGTATGCCACGCATCCGTTGTCAACAGCTGTTATGGGAGCAGGAATGAAGGCCATGAGCTTACTGCGTGTCTTTTGGGGGCTTATCACAGAGAAATTATGCTCAAAGCTTTGCCCTCCTCTCACTTGCAAGGGGATAAGTCAACTCGAGGAGGAACTAACAGCAGTCTCACCATCGTGGTGCACGAGGCTGAGGAGCGCAACTCAATAACTGCCTTCAAAAGTTGCACTGAGCCCCGTGAAATTAATCCACAAGCATTTCATGCCCTCTCACAGAGGGAATTTGCATGGGTACATACGTTTCAGTCCCGTGCTGGCTTTCTGGGGCGGGATGTGCTGCACCACCTTCGTTCCACCGAATATGATGTGCAGCCGGGCATCCGTCTGCATGTCCAAGACGTGCTCTGGGCTGAGGTCCTCCACGGGCTCCTGCAGGACAATGCTCAGCTCTCAGGTTCACTGCTACTGACAAGTACATGTGAAGCACTCCTCTCCATATCCCACATGAGGTGCTCTCAGCTTCACTCCAGCTAAAAACAGCCCGAGGTGAACGCAGGAATTAACGTGCTCTGGATTTGGAGCCAGACATTCCAGTGTGGGGGATGCAGTTCCCCCCGGCACACGGAGTTCAGTGAGGGAGGCTCTGAGATCACTACTTTATCATCTCTACATCCCCTCCCTGTGCACCAGGAAGGGTTTTGAAGTGCTTTACACTTATTCCTCCCACCTCTAAGCAACCAGAAGAATTCAGACAGGGGAATGCGTGGGAGGGCAACGCCATGCTCTCATAGTTCTGCCTCCAAGGCTGGAGACGCAGCCAGACCAAGCAGGCATCCTGTTCTCATTTACCAGAGATCATCCATCGCTGACAGGGAGATGATAACAAGCAGGCCAGGCTGCTCACGCCAGCATTCACACAAAGAGGCTGACACGTGCGACTGACTGCAGCGCCTTCAATATTCCTGCTTTCCAAGCAGGACAACATAGAATTTATTTCACACAGACCTTCATCTGTGGCACAGACTCTCCTGTCAGCATCGCTTCGTCCACAATGCACCTTCCACGCAGGAGCAGCACATCACATGGCACGAGGTTTTCATGAGGAGATCGGCCTGCCATTAAGACATTAAAACTCAGAAGCTAAGAGGCAAAAGCGATGTGCGGATGTCTGGAAGGGAATGGCTCTCCCACCATTTAGCTGAGATACAGAAGGTTCCTAAAGGTCTGAATCACCCACGGGCTGCCAACTCTCTCCCCTGACTCCACGGCTTAGTGGTGCTGAGAACCCTGAAGGTTATTTGGCCTCTGGTGAGACCGGAAAAGTTCCCAATTCAAATCATTTCCTTCCCACTGACACTTCAAAGATGGGGAACGCACCATGGGGAAAGAGAACCTCCAAAAGGGAAGCACAGCTGAGATGGGAGCCCTGCCCTTCCTCCCCACTTCCTTCCCAGGGAGGTATTGTCAGCAGGAAGGAGACTCTTCATCTTCCCCATCCTAAGTGGAGGAAGAACACCATTTATCTAGAGATTTACTCTCCTTCAAGGCAACGAGAAGGGACCAAATCTTAGAACCCCTCAGCTGTGACAGTGATGAACCAAAGCCCTCAGAAGCACCCAACCAGGATCGATTTTTGCTATTTTGGTATTTTTACACGGTGTGATTTCACTGAACGCCATTTTATGCGTCAGAAGGAGTGCAGTTCGAAACCAACTTTGGATCAAATGAAGCATTACCGATGGAGACGATATCCCCCGGGATGATCTCGTCGCTGGAAATGGGTCGCCACTTCCGATTTCGGTAGACCTGTAGAAAAATAATTAAAAAGCAGGAGAAAAAGGTGTTTTGACCACTCCTGCTTGCGTTGGTGTCATCTGAAAAGGACAGAGATGAGAAAAACAAACAGCAGTTCCGCTAACAGCCACATCCAAACCTCCAGCACTGCCCAGGGGCAATTCCTCAGGCGCTGTGCCCGTGATTATTTCCCCTCTGATTGGGGTTACCTGGATCATGTATGGCTTGTTGCCCATTTTTCGGATCTCCGACATGTTCCTCATTTGCTGCTGGACCAGGGAAGCCTCGAATGCAACCAACATGGAGAGGGTGAAGACGCTGTAGTACCAGTACTCATCCAGGCACCACAAACCCACACAGAACACCTGCAGGGAGAACACAGCGCACAAATCGCTCCCGTCTCGCTCAGGAAGCAAAAGCCTTCCGTTTCCAGGCATCTTTCTCACCTAACTGAGTGTGCGTTTTGTGGCATTAAGCTGAGAAAACCCACAGCAGATCGCGGGAACTCGTAAGGCAGAAAGGGGATCGCTCCCACAGCAGTGAAATAAATCACTGTCACAGCTTTAGATTTAAGGAAAGTGATTCTGCCACCCAAAGCTGCGAGGAATTCTCTCCTTTTGTGGCAGAACAGAGTATTTGCAGCTCCTTCTGTCTGTGTGCTTTACCTGGAAGACGAAGAACGGCGCTGTAGCTCTTTCTTTAAAAAGCTCCAAGAATTCCGGCACCACCATCTCAGCCCTGGGGAAACAAACAGTTAACACTAATTGAATCCTCATTAACCTAAAAGTTCTGTGCTCTCAGCAAAAGCCCAACCCAGAGCCACCCGCAGCCCCTGCGTCACAACACCCAGAGACCACCCACCTTTCTCCTTCCATTATTTCCTGCACTTAATTGCTTTCCCTCTCCTGTCCTCTGTCCTTAAGATAAATCTGACAGCAGCCAAGCAAGGGCAAGGAGGAAACGTTTGAAAGCACCGCTTGGTGACTGATGCTTTGGGATCATTTCCCATCCTCTCACTCTGGNTGGAAAAGAGAGATCTACGCGTGGCAAACTTACTTATTTGTGCCGTATTTCTTCTCAGCTGCTCGGATATCTTTGTCCTCCTGGTAGCCCCGGGCGTTCTGGTAATAACACAGCGGGTGCTCCACGGGGAAAGCGACAGGAAGGAACTGCTTCTTGCCATTTATCTCGTAGGAGTATTTGATTTTCTGGAACTCGAAGGAGAGAGCCTCCTCCCCGTTCTCATCCTGCAGGATGGGAACAANCGAAAAAGAGAGATCTACGCGTGGCAAACTTACTTATTTGTGCCGTATTTCTTCTCAGCTGCTCGGATATCTTTGTCCTCCTGGTAGCCCCGGGCGTTCTGGTAATAACACAGCGGGTGCTCCACGGGGAAAGCGACAGGAAGGAACTGCTTCTTGCCATTTATCTCGTAGGAGTATTTGATTTTCTGGAACTCGAAGGAGAGAGCCTCCTCCCCGTTCTCATCCTGCAGGATGGGAACAAAAACAACTGCTGAACACGCAGCAGAAAGAACAGAAACCCCAACCCCTCACGTCGCTTCGCTGCTGTGGGATTCTGCCTGTGGTACAGACAGGAAACACGGCGTGACCTTTCACATCCCCATAGGGACCGACTACAGCTGACGCTTCCCGTGTCCAGTTAAGGAGCAAAGGAACAGCAGCTCTGCACCTTTGACTCACCTGGTCTCTGTGGAGCGGCACCAGTTCTGCAGACCCGTTATTGGGGGTTGGCACAACTTTAGCCAAGGTGGCTTTCTTAGGGCTGGGTTCCTGAAACACAACACGAGCATGTCACAGAGCGGATCACAGAGCCCCGCTTTCGGTGAGAAGCCAGAGGAAGCCCTGCTGAATCACACCGAGACATACAGAACAAAGGAATCTTTGTCCTTTGGTGCTTTACTCTGCAGAGCTGTGGTGAGGATTGTGAGAATCCATCCTCAAAATGGAACCCGCCAACAAAGGAGCTGCACTCAATACTTGATCTGCAGTCAGGACGCACGTGGCGGTAAAACATGGCTACAGCAGTGACTGCAGAACAGACAAACAACGGTCCCTCAGCAACAGATGGAGGAGCTGATGGGGAAAGGCCGCCAGGCCCTGCTCTGAGCACCAAGAGCCACAGAAGGGTAGAACAGCTTGGGTTGGAAGGGTCCTTAAAAATCACAGAGCCACGGAATGGGGTGGAAGGGTCATTAAATATTGTAGAACCCCAGAATGGGTTGGAAGAGTGTATGGGAACTGTTGAATCACAGCCTGAACCTCTGATGGACCACCTGAGGCGAGCGCTGAGTCAGCTGCAGGGGCACAGGTGAATGCAATTCCACCTGAGTGACCGGAAGGGCTGGAGCCTGGCTGCACCCCACAGAGACACCATTTAAGGGCTGACTCCCAGGGATCTCTCTCTGGAGATCACTCCTCTTGGAGCCTTTCTGTGAGCCCAGGACATGGGTAAGCTCTTTATTTCATTACTCCTTTGTAAAGCGATACTCTCTCTGGTCCTATTCTTGCTTACCTTACAATCTGCATACCCATTTGCCATACAAAGGGTCCCTAAAGATCACAGAACCATGGAATGGGTTGGGTTGGGAGGGTCCCTAAAGATCCTCGAACCACGGGATCACAGCACGGTTGGGTTGGAAGGACCCAAAGCCCCGCAGCCCCTCCCCCACCACGGGCTGCGCCCCCCACCGCCC
>PPHD01018947.1:0-14320 GCA_002909625.1 Bambusicola thoracicus | reverse complement strand
AAACAGTGCAGAAGAAACCAATTTGTGCCCTGAAGCCAGCAGTGGTGGTAGCAACGTTCACAGGGGTGGTTGTTCATTTTTTTTCTTGTGAAGTAATGCAATACATAAGTATACTGAAGGATGAGATAAAATGCAATTATTTGTTTTGAATAGATGTGGTTGGACGCTACCCTGTGACCTCAGTGAATTTTGACACATCGGCAATGAGCTACATTTTGGATAGGATGAGGGTTTGTCTACTAGTACATACACAGTTAGCACTGGCTTCTTCCATGAGGTCGGACTGGGGAGTTGTTTCAGAGGTGGTTATCGGTGGACCCAGCCCTGCTGTGACATGAAGCTATCAAGAATTTTGGCTTGCTAAAAAAGATTCCATTTGAAGGAACGTGCTTTTGTCCCCCCCACCCCCCAGCATACCTGTTCTGATTGGATGGTAAATACTTGCAGGGATCAGACAGAAAGACTGCTGTCCCCTAAGTGCCCAAATCCGGCGGCATTTCTGAAGGCTCGGAAGTAAAGCCTCTGCTGGGGTGTGGCTTATTTGTAATCCTTCCATTTGAGACAAATCCCATTATTTTAGCAGGTCACACCAATTTAAAGTGAAGCCCGCAGGATTTGTGCTAATATCCATTGACTCTTCTTCCTCGACAGCAGAGGGCTGAGTGTGGTGTAACACGGCCGTAGGTAGGGGCTGGGTCACAGAAACAGTTGGACAGTGGCATTTAAAATACAAATAAAATAACTGAAACAAATAAAGGCACCAAACCGTGACAGCCAACTTTGGTAGGTTTCTTGCAGAACATATGCATTTAAATACAGTTACAGTTTACAAGGCTATACTGTTTTAAAAGAAGTTGCACTGATGAAATATGGAATGTTTCATTCTTGTACCGAAACGACATATCCCATCATAACAACGGCATTTTAGGTTTTATTTAATCGCAAACTGTGTGAGAGCTGCACCTCTTTGTAGAACAAAGCTGATCCCGGACATACCGCCCCGCCTCCTGTTGTCGGGGTGGTTCAGACCCTGCAACGTGCGTGTTTAAAAACAAAAGCAGTTATCTTTATAGGGGTAAATTCTTTGCTCAGCGTTCAACATCAGTGTTTGTGGGGGCTTTAGTCTCTCTTTCAGATCCGTGTATGGGTTGATACTGCTGGGGTTTTAAGTTTGCTGAGCAAAGCAAGAACAGTCAGTGTAAATCTGTCACAACCCCCAGGAACGGTCAGCCTGCATCTCTGAGCGTCATCAGGAACTGTAAGAGTCAGTGCAGAGCTTTGGGGTGCAGTGGGGAGCGCTGAGCGCTGTGCTCTGAGGAGCACTCGCAGCACGGTTCCTCTTGCTGTTGGCAGAGAGCTCCTCGTGGCAGTACGGTGCCGCCACAGCCCGCAGCAGCTTTCTGTCTTGATTTGATGCTACGAGGGAGGAAGGTGTTTTACCTTCTCGACAATTTGCTTGAGAGAGCATCACATCGCCCCTCTGACACTTTTGCTGGTTTTGGGTGCTGTTGTTTGTGTCTCCAGTGTAAAAGGGAAAGGTACGTGGTAATATTCCAGGCTGTGGTGAGGTGTAACGGCTCAGAAATTAGTTACGTTGCCCAGAGCATCTTCCTCCCAGTGTGCAGTGCTACCAGGAGGAGCTGTGAGGGCCATAGGAACCGTAACCTCCCATCTCCCTCCCACTGCGCGGTCCCAGTCGAGATACTTGGAGAAAGTCCTCTAGCATTTAATTTATTTGCCCGATTAATTAAATTAAGGCAAGTGCATGTTACCAAAGTTACAGTGGGGAGCCGAGCGTGTGTATGTCCAGCTGAGCACATGTGATTCAGATTTGGCAGCGAGCAGTGCTCAGCAAGAAGGCCACGAAGCCTCTCATAGCCTAAGCATCACGAGCGAGGGAAAGGTTTGTTTCCAGTCTCCTGCAGTACAGACGAGAGGCACAGAGGGACGCCGTGCTGGAGCCGGGGCACAAAGATCTCCCAGGTCTCTGCATTCAGTCCTCCTGTAACTCTGGTGACCTGCAGTGAGTTCGCATTCAAGTACAGGAAGAATAGAAGCTGACCAAGGAGAAGTGATGGAGAACCTGGAATAATGGCTTTTGTTCTCTGCTAAGCAACAGCAGCTATCTGAAATCAGTTTCAAAAGTCTCAAAGGCGCACGGAGCAGCGCTTCTTTGAGGGCCCAAAACAACGGAACAAAACGACGTGCCTTTCTCCAAGCAGTTATTTGCCCGCATGACTAAGGACCAAGGTTAGAGTCTTCTTTCAGATAGGAACCCGAGTTTAGTTGCCCACAGAGAACAAAAGGAAAAACCTTAACCAGTTAAAGCCATGGCAGAAGTCAGTCAGCCGCAGGTTTTCGGGAGACAGAACGAAGAAGGCAGGCTTCTCCTCCCCGACAGGGCACGCACGAAGGTCCGGCAGCGCGCAGAGAGGCACCGGCGGCTCCGCACCGCTCCCGGCTCCGCTCCAGCAGCGCGGCGGTGCCGCCGGGCCGGGCAGCGCTGGCCGGGCCGGGGGCAGGACCCGACGCGGCGCTCCGACGGAGAGGCGGACCGGCAGGACGCCGCTGCGGTGCCGCGGCTGGGCGGGCTCCGGGATGGGGAGCGCCGCGGCGCCCGTCGGCTGAGCTCACCGCAGTCGCTCCCGGCCGGCGGCGCCGTCTGTCCGTGTGCCCGCGCGGCCGGGCGGAGCGGGCGGCCCCGCTCAGACGTAGTTCTTCTTGTCGTACTCGCCGTTGGAGGTGGGCCGCCGCGGCGCCGAGTACTTGACGGGGAAGGAGGTCTCGTCGCGCTGCGAGCAGGAGCAGCAGCAGATGAGGCAGCCCCCGAAGAGCAGCAGGGCCGTGGCCGCCCAGCCGATGTACAGCGCGGCCCCCATCTCCCGCTTCTGGGACGGCGGCACGGAGGGGTCGTAGAAGTCGCTGATGACGATGTTGGCGAACCAGCAGAGCGGGACGAGGACCAGGACCCCGCAGAGGATGTAGATGGTCCCTCCGGCGATCACGATGCGGGACTTCATCTTGCCGGGCCGGACGCAGTTGGTGCATTGCGCACCCACCACGGTCACCATGAGCGCCACCAGCCCCAGCAGCGCCACGATGACCGTGAGCGCCCGGCCCGCCTGCACCTCCGGCCGCAGCGCCAGGATGGAATCGTACACCTTGCACTGCATCTGTCCCGTGCTCTGCACCACGCAGTTCATCCACAGCCCTTCCCAGATAGTCTGCGCCACCACGATGTTCACGTCGATGAAGGCTGACACCTGCCACATGGGCAGCCCGCAGGCCAGGATCACCCCCACCCAGCCCAGGATGCCCAGTCCCAGCCCCAAAATCTCCACCGCCGCCGAAGCCATGTCGCCGCCGCCGCCGCTCTTCGGAAGCCCGCGGGGAAAGGACAGCGGCTCCGCACTTCCGACCCCGCGCACGACTGCCGAGCAGCTCTGAGCGCCGGCGGCGCCGGGCAGCGCTATATGAGCAGCCACGGGCGCCCTCCCACCGCCCGCCCCGCTCCCGGCCCGGCCCTTCCCGCGGAGGGGGAACTCTGCCCGGCCATTGGCGGACGCGGTACCCCCGCCCGGGGAGCGGAGCTCCGCGCTGCCCGCAGCCGCCGCTCCGAAGGCTCCTGCCCCGGCTGGGGGAGCGCTGCTCGGCTCGCCCCGCACCCTGCCGCCCCCCACTGCCGGCGGAGCTGGAAGGGAAAACCTGACGGACTTGGGCCGGTCGGATTTCTTCCTTTTAGTGTCATTATTTCTATATTCCCTATTTACTGATAAGGAGCGTGGGTGACCCAATTATCAGAGCTGAACTGATCCATTCATAAAGGACTGACCGGCCAGCGCATGTATCCACTGGGCACTGTGGCAGGCAAAAGTGTAAGCCAGCACTGCCAGGAACCACTCAGGAAATGGAAGAATTTTATGTAATCAAGTTTGCACACCATCTGTCTGTACCAATATTCATGCTTTCAGCCATTAATTGCACCAGTCAGGAAAGTGGTTTGATAGCAAAGCCAAGGGCAAGGCATCCTATTTAGATATGTTGCCATGAAGATTTCAAACTTCACTTTACCATTTAATCGCTCAAGTACATTTCGAATCTTCATGGTGTGTCAACAAATTAAGCATCAAAAAGAGCATTTTTGCAAGAGGTTCCATCATTAGGCCACACTGATACAGCCTCTTTCTGGACCACTGGCGTCTCACATTGTTCTTGCAGACACACCTCAATTCGAAGCCTTGGTTCAGGCCAGCAGCCTGCCTGCCCAGCAGCACACAGCCCCCGGGCTGGCCAACCTCTGTGGTTAAGTGCTGCTGTTACAGCTGCAGGAGAAAAAGGTCTCACCTGCTGCCTCGCTGCGCTCACAAGGAGCTGCAGTCTGGCAGTGTTCCGCTGGGTGCCCCGAGGGAGGCTACTTTTGATATAAGCATGGACTGCTTTTGTTTCTCTTGGAGAAGTTAAAATGTTGTAAACAAAATGGGAAGTTATGTTTACTGGGCGTTTAGAACTGCTTTGGGTAGATTTGGTTTCATTTAGTCCAAAGTATCTTTCCAGTACACAGGAGATCACGGAGATGAAAATAAGGTATTCCTGCCCCTGTAATTGGTTTTCTCCATTGTGCAGTGATTTACGGCATCTACTATGACATGCAGAGGTTCATGATGAAAATGAACGGGTCTGAATGGAGAAGTCCATGCGTGAAGCAGAGGAGCAAGAAATGATAGGGCAGAAGTTAAAGGGGTCGTATGCATCAACAACTGAGAACATGACCGATGAATTGGCACTGAGCAATGCCCTGCCTGCGTCCTGGCAGTGCTTCTGAGGAACCTTCTGCAGAGGGCCCAAGTGCTGGTAACAGGAAGATGGCAGTAAGGTCACAGCCTGTGGGATGTGGCCTTTCAACTTGCTGTTATCCCAACAGGAAGGCGAAATTTAGCCACAAGACACCCAAAAGAGTGAATCAAAAGATCGTCAGCTCTGTGGAGCATTGTGATATGGACGTGGCAATACATGACAGCAGCAGCCTGTCATCGATTACCTCTGACTGAGGAGCTGTAAACATTTCTAGCATGGAAAATGTCTTCCTAACAGAGGCTGCCTGTAAATGGAGCTCGGAGGTTCTCCTCTACCAGCTGTATATGAAATACATACGGCTTACTTCAATTATGTAAAACTGTCAATTCCAGTGTGCAAGTCCAGCAGGAATGTGTGACTGGGGCTGTGTGTACTGAGGCTGCTTGCAGTAAGTCAGCAAGGTCAGGGAGAGGGAACTGTGCAAAAGAACCGACCACAGAGAAATGTATCTCAGAGGTGAACAGGAGGAAGCTCGAAAGGCAGGCTGAGACTCAGTAACGACTGTATTTATGATTATAATAATCATTATATAGAAACCTCAGAAGAACAATTAAAAGAGGGGGGAAGAGAAGGCAGTTATCTTAGCCTCTAAGCACAAGGAAGCCCCACCCTTGCCACTTGCCCAAGAATACAGAAATGTAGTTTCCTCTGATCCATGGCCTACGTGTGCTGCCCAGGCGGGAGGCACTTGTGGGGCCATGCAGCTGCTGGGGCTGCGTGCTGGGAAGGAAAGCAGTGCACGGCTTGTTTCACCTCTGCAGCCCTCAGCCCACCTTCCTCTGCTACCTGTTACCGAGCAACCGATTCCTCCAAGTCACTTAATCCAAAACATTTATTACTCTGGGGCAGTGCGTGCTTAGCAATCACAGAGTAGACCAACGTTTCTGCTCAAAGAGGCATTTCCATTCCTGGCACTTCTGTTTCTTGTGTTTGTTCCCTTTTCTTACCCAGGTACTGCCTTGTATCCTGGCCACATCATTTTTAATTACTCCTTGATGCTGACAACGAGATCGCATTGCACAGGCTCCCAGCACTCACTGCTCTGGTTACACTTGCAGGTGACTTGATGAACACGGCTGTGGGGGTGCTCAGGACCCCCTCAGCATCAGCACAGTGTAGCTTCTGATGGTGCTAATATCACAGCATTGGGAATGAATTGAAGCTCCCCAAAATGAAAAGGTTCTAATTTCTTAAAAGTGAACACAAATCAGCACGATGTTTTGCTTGGGATATTAAGTAAATCATTACTTGTAACTGAAATCCATGTTAGCAAAGTCTGAGTTCATCTCAATTCAAAGACATGATGTTCTTGAAGCAAAGTAAGTCATTAACAAATTACCATTTACGTTATTAGTGTTCCAGCTATGTATCTATTAAATCATCCTGGGGGGATGTAGAGGGGGCTCTGCAGCCAGTGAAAATGGACGGAAGTGGTATTCAAACTGAGAACAATTGCACAGAAACCATACTATAGCAAGAGGGGCTTTGGGATTAGAAGCGATTGTGTGTTCACGCTTTTCCTGCCATGGTCAGGACAAACACCAGGCACAGAGTAACTGGGAGCACTGCTAAGGGGGGTCCAGGCTGCAGGGTCCAGCACTGCTTGACCTGATGTATGAACCCTGGCCCACAGCACAGAAGAACTGCTGTGCCCAGTCCTCCTGTCTGCCCAGGGCTTTGCTCAGCCCCAAAGCATTCTGCTGGCAGCGTTCAAACAGATTTGCCTTTTGGGACCTGAAATGTAGACTGTTTCTGCGCCTTCTCCCTCCTAAAATGTTAAGCATTGGGAAGACAAGCAAACGTCATTTGGTGTCAAGCTTCTGCACAAACACAGTATTGTTTGTGAGAATATGATAGGCAACAAGTCAAAAGATGAATTCAAAGCACAGTGATCTCAAGACAGCTTAACATAGCTTTTGGATCAGACAGAAGCAAAAGTGAAGAGTTGGGAATCCTATTACAGATAGATTGTTAATTAAGTTATTCTTTATTAGTCAAGATTGCTCCTTTCTGAATTATTCTTTGAAATGAAACTGTTTCTCCCAGGAGAAGAGATTCAGTTGGAGCTTGAGTTCGCGTTCTGTATTTTGCAGAGAAGCGGGCCTCCATGAAGGCTCTGCACAGCAGCAGTGCCAGCACGTCTTCAGGCCAGAGTGACACATCAGAAAGTCGGTATGGAGGAATGAGTCCTTGTCAAATGATGGGCTGATTACAAAATGAAAGTACACTATTTCCCCATCGTGTTTATCTCAGCTTCCTTTATTTTGGAAAGAAGATGGAATTGCCACTCCCTTTGTTAGTTGGTATTTTGAGCAAAGAAAAGCAGTGATCTAAGCACAGCACCAGCATTTTGCAAGAGGGACCATAAATACAGCATGACTGACACTAGCAAAGTAGCGTCCAACGACTTTTTTTTAGTACAAGTGTTGCTGCTGCCCTTTGGGATGGAGAAACGGATGCCCATGATACTCTTCACCCTCAGTGGTAATGTGAGAAGACTCATATGGAGGAAGGGAAGGAAACAAATATATGCAGTTGCAAAAATGGATGAAAGATGTTACAGATCTGCTTGCAACTTTCATATCCTTGCTGCTGTATTTTGCTTTCTAAGCAAAGTCACCCTGGCCCCGTATTAGTCCTTGTGTCTTGTGTTCTCTAATGGATTGCCCATTGCACTGTCAGGGAGCCAGGAGCAAGGAATTCTGGCTGGCCTGCACACTACATCAAGAGTCAAGCACAGTTATGAGCCCTTTCTTGGCATAACGAGGAAATTAATTGTGCAAAACTGTCATTAGAACTGAGTTCCAAACCTCCCTGCTGGAATTTCCCTACCCACAAACCTCTGGATCAGTATCTCAGAATTCCCCTTGCTCTGAACTGGTCTTCATGTCTCTGTGATTAGTAAGGCGGCTCCCATTTCCCAGCCCCCACTGCCAGCATCATCTGCCTTGCCCTGCAAAGCTGCTGTGCGCCTTGTGTTCTGAGTTTGACTTCCCAGAGAATGCTGTGGTGCCTCTGCACAGCCACAGCTCTGGGCTGGGGGGGTTTCGGGGTGGTTGATACAGTGAATGGTGAAGACCACTTTCTCAAAGCTTAGAATGTCCCTCTGGTAGGTCAGTATCTAAACATCAAGACAACTGAATATATGCCTCAGCCTCGTCAGTTCCCATACTTCTCATTTATGCTGTGGATGGCTCTTGAGAATGTATTAAAGCTTGGGCAGGCAGGGGGGAAAGAACTATAGGAAATATACATTGTTTCACGCTCAAGAATCCATTCTATGTCATGTTTCCTATCCAGAGAACTGTAGTTTAATTTTGTCCTCCCCCGAAGTTAGCCTCCTTCCACGGATTGTGGTGAACCAGGACTCTGCTAGACCAATCTCTTTCCCATGTAATTGTTGGGAAATCACATCAGATGTCATTCGGTAAAGAACAGCGTCAGCAAGGACAAATGTCATTGTTTTAAACATACATTGCAGATGTTGAATGTAATTAATAAAAACGTGACCTTGGAGATAAGTGGAAACTCCTCAGGGTCAGTGATGGGAAACATACTATATTTCTCATGTGTCCCAGGAAACCTGACTTCCAGAGAACATGAGAGAGGTCTGGGCACCTCCTCTGACCAGAAGAGATTAATGCTGAGCAGTGCGGCTGTGTTCAAAGTACTCTTTTCCTGCTGACCCCTTAAAAAAGAGGACATCACGCACAGCGTGCAACTGTTGGGTATTTATCCCGGAAAGGTTTGGTCCTGGAGCTCCAGGCTGCGTTTTAGCAAAGCAGCTATTCTGAGTCTTAAACACAGGCTTAAATCTGATGGAAATGAAAAGGATCACACATTGTTTTAGGCTTAAATCCCAAGTATTCAGCTGTGTGAGGAGCAGACACAACTGACAGAAAGCAGAGCTAAAAGAGATCTTGTAACTGGAAAGAAACCATTTTACTTTGTCCAAGCAGTACATCTTCTGTTTTCTTTTAGTTTAATGGAAATTATGCCAAGGAACACGGGGTTGTTTTGTGTATCAAAACTCAATGTAGTCTTCAGCTCTTCAGTTATACGGTCATATTTGTTTTATTATAATCACTGTCGGACCATTTTCTCTGCACACAACATCAAGGTCTGAATTCAAGGAAGGACTCTGTGCTTTTGATAACGTAAACCTAAATGTAGCAGGAAACTTTATGAAAGACATTTGAGCTTCCAAGAACTAAAACAGAATTCATTCAGAAACTATGGGAATAAGTGACTGGCTCACATTCAGACTGCCACTGACTGCTTAACACTTCCATTTACCATTTGGGAAGAATAGGGGCCTTCAACACGATTGTATCTTCTATCTCTTCTAATACCAGCGAGAGAAATAAGGATGTAAAATGTGTTTCGTGGCCACGCGTTCTGTGGGTTTCACAGCGCAGCATTTCTGAATTAGATGCAGCAAGTAGCTCCAGTTGTGCTGCTCAGTGTTTCTGCCATTTCAAAACAAGTCTCGTAGCATCTTTCAAAAGTAACAGAAGTACATTCTCATACAGTGAGCGATTGCACTGTAGAACTCATCGTCACAGGATGCTCTTCATGCCAAAAGTTGAGATGGGTTCAAAAAGAAACAAAAAACATTCGTGGAAGAGAAAACTCTCAGGATCAAAGTTCTGGTTCAGGAAGTCTCCGAGCTGCAGACTGCCGGAAGCCGGGAGGATACACAGCCACAGTGCTACTGTTATCTTCCCCCAAGCATCTGCTCTGCAGCACGGCTACCGCCGATCATTGCTTCCACCCAAAGCGTCCCTCATGGTGCACTCTGGCACGGCCGGACAGTTCTGGGAGGACTGTGACTTCCCTGAGCCCTTTGTATGTGAGTTGGCTTCACCTATGACATGGAGAAATGATTTGTGTGCCTCAGTTCTGGGGCGTTTTAAAGCCTTGAGAATATTTCACCCATCGCACTGAAGATGGCTGAATGAAAGGAGTGACAGTGACGGGAGAGCTGTAACTTCCCCTGGACTCTGTGGCTGTGCTGCTCTGTTCTCCAGCGCTGCCCATGAGAATCTCTTCATTTATTCAGGTGCTAACCATTTCTTTGTGGTACCAAATACTTGGTGCATCAGCGTTCAAACTGAGTGAAAGAAAGAAAAATGGCCACTGTTGCTCCATTGGCGATAGTGCAAAACACCTACCCAGATATCTATGGAATAACCTAACGGAAGACTTTGCTCGCTGGAAAAGGCTGAAATGCCATTTTACATTCTTTCCAGGGATGATCGGAACACTGCATTGTAACGGTACGTGTTGTCCTGGCAAACGGAACCCAGCTGCTCTTTCTTTGGCTTTTGTCTTGCTCTTACTCAGATCCCATCAATGCTCAGCTGACGCTGTGAGCACAACGTGAATTAGCAAATAACGCCGCTCTGCCTTCAGTAGAGTTTCTTTCACTTCCATATTTTCCTGTTGAGAACTGTGACCTCACTTGCTTAATGGACATAAATGCAGACAAAACATCACTTGTGCCCCGGGTTCATACACGTGGGAGTCCTCGGTGGCCACGGGGACCCGCAGGCTGCGCTGCAGACAGCCGAGGTGAGGCACTGCGCTTCATCAGAAGGAGCTGCAGTGAGCAAAGAGGTGTCAGCGTGCAACTGTTGAGAAGAAATTTGCTTCGCACATAGAGAAGCATTTGCAAATCAGACAGACTTTTATTAACATACTTAATTACAAATACCACAAAGTTTAAGCTAGGTTTCCAACTGGCTGCCACATCTGTCACACCAAAAGCTTTCCATACCAAAGGCTGTTACAACCTGAGGCGGCTGGAGGCAATCTGAAAGCTCAAAAGGAAATCGCAATCAATTGACAAGCGCAGATTTTAAGTCACATGGGCTCAGACCGTTTGATTCTTAGACTCGTGCACGCGCAGCTCCAGGGTGGGACTGTCCGTACGAGAGAGAAGCCGCAGCGTTGGGCCGGCAGGGCGGGCAGTTGGCGCTGTAAGGCCGCCGGGTCGAACGGCCCTCACGGCTGCGGCCCCGACCGCCGTCTCCGAACGGACACCGCCGAGCCGGGCGGGGCGGCTGCGAGGGGCGCGTTGGTGTGGAGCGGCTGTGAGGCGCTCGAGGCGGAGGGCGGGCAGCGAGGGCTGCCGTGACAGCTTGCGGGGGGAGCGCGGAAGCCGCAGGGGATGTTTGCCGTGCTGCGATGCGTTGCTCGGTCCTTGGGAATGAGGGGTCGGTGCGGCTCCGGGCGCTGCGCAAGAGGCTGCCCACGGGGCGATGGGCTGAAGCAGGCTGCTCGCCCTGCGGGGTTCGAGCTCGTGCGAACTGTTAACCAGCGACCGCGCCACGCCGGCACTCTGGGAAGAAAGCCTGAAAGCGGCGAGGCGTGGAGCCGGGCTGGGCGTCAGCCCGCCACGGAAAACTCTTCCTTCCGACGGCCGCTTCGGAAACGAGCTAGGGGCCGTTGTGAGGACGGCATGGGGACCCGGGAGACAAAACAGACAGACGGCCAACGGCCGCGGCCCGGCAGAGCGAAGGGCAGCCGGGGCGGCAGCGCCGGGCGCGGAACAGCCGAGGCCGCCCAGGAGGGGCTGCGGTCACCACGCCGGGTGCGCCCCGCGCGGCTCGGAGCGGGAGTCCGCCACGCCCCGCGCGCTCCGTCCGGGCCGCCCCTCAGGCGAGGGGGGCGCTCTGCCCGCCCCGCGACCATAGAGCAGCGCGGAAAGCAGGGAGGCGCCCGGCCGCGGTGGCGTGTGGGATGCGGGAGGCCCGCGCGGGTGGAGGCGGAGGAGCGAGGCCTGTCAGCGGGGCTTCGGCGGCAGCAGGCTGAGGTAAGCCGGGAGCCGTACCGCGGCCGGGTGGGCCCCTCTGCCCCGATCGGCCGCTGCCCGCGCCTGCAGCCGGGAGCCGGCCTCGGGCTGGGCCCTACAGCAGCCGGCGGGGCAGCGCGGCGGGCCCGGCCTGGCCCTGAGCCCCTCAGAATTCGGGCCTACGCCGGCAGCGCGCCTGGGCCTACCCCGGGCTGCCGCTCTGCCCGGGCCCGGTTAACCCTCAGGCTTCCCGTCGCCGTGCCCTGTGTCCGTGCCGTTTTGTGCGCGCTCTCGTCTGCCCGCAGTGCCGAGCGTTGCGTTGTGCCGTGAAGAAAGCCGGGCGGGCGGCCTGCATTTCTTGGGCGTCCCTCGGGTGTTGTAATCGCCGCCTCAGGCAGTGCGGCCTGCAGCTGGGCGGCCCGAACCCCCCGGCCCGGCCTGCAGCTCCCGGGGCACGAGCAGGGAGCGTCTGTGCCTCCACGGTGTGGTACAGCGGGACTTCACGTGGAGCGGTTTAAGATAGCGACGTGTCTGTTTCCTGTGCGTTCACCAAAAGGTGAAGAGTTCATCTTTCATATATTCCCACGCTTTTGCTTCTAGTAGGTGTGCAGCTACAGATGAGTTTGGTGTGAGGCAGGGCTGCCTGCTTCCCCATCCGTATCGTGGTCGTTCACTGAGCTGACCGTTCAGGAAGCCTATCACGGGTGCAGGGCTGATTTACAGTATTGTCCTTTGATGCAGTAACTGTGGGAAATGGTGCCAATAGCTGCTTGTGTAGGAAACGCACAACTGCTGAAAGAAACCCTGACTGTGAGCAGCACCGCTGCCTCCTTCGTGCTTCTTGGGTGACGGCACTCACTGAAATAACAGTAAGAAAGTGAGGTGTCCGGAGCAGTGCGTTACCATCAGAGTCGATCCCTGCCCACAACATCTCGGATCAAACTGTAGCTGCATGCACTTTCTCAATCCAAATTCTTTTTAAGAACAGAGCTCGTACACCATTGTTCCCTATTACTTGCTTACTCCTTGCACCCCTCTGCTGTGCATGTGCATGCTGTTAAGTCACAGAAGTGTAACACGCTGCATTTTAATGTGAAAGTTGCCATACTGCTTGTTTTATGATCAGTAGAGCTTTTAAGGACATAGACACATTATTGGCCTTGATGAATAGCCTTGCCTTCCAAGTAACAAAGACAAGCGTGTATTGTGTGTCATTGGATGAACATAATATCAGAAGTAATAATATGTGAAACCTGTGCACCAAATACCAATTCAGAGACAAAGCAGTGGTATAGCCTACGGCCCACTCAGTTGCAAGTCTGTCAATGGTTGGTCAGTTGGGTGTTCTTTGGTTGTTCCTTTTGCTCTTCGATTCAGAATTGCGTGTTTAGAAGCGAGAGAGCCGTTTATGGGCAATGCAAATGTAGTTACATTGTTATTGTGTGAAAGGGGGTTGATTCGACTGGCAACAGCTGTTGTAATGAGGAAAGTAGAACTGACCACGACTGTGGGAGTAGAGGGAGTGAGTGCTCCTTACCGGGAGCTGCTGGGGGGTGTTCAGCCACAGGGCTGAGGATGCAGGCGCAGCATGACAGTGAGCCAGCCCTGCCAGGCCCTGCTGTTGGACTGAATTGGGTGTTTCGTGTGACACTGATGGCACACTACGAAAAAAGTTAAAAGATGCAGTGTTCTGTTTGAATATCCCTGTCTCCAGTTTAGGTTATGGTGAGATTTTGTTTTTTTAATTTTTTCACTTTTTGCATACTGTCTGGGCTCTTGCAATGAGTGAGCATCCAGCAGGGGATGCTTCACGGAGCTCTTCTTGTTCTTCTGTCTGCTTTATGTCTGAAAGTTAGCCATCGGAATGCTGGTGGTGTCAAGGCCATTTTCAACACTTGGGCACCTACTCGTGTTGTTACTGCTTCCTGTGCTGCCGTGCTTGATTATAATGTGTGCTTTTACAAGAGAATCCAAGTTATGTGAAATCAGATGAGAAGAAAGGTGACTCACTGGGTGAATCGGGAGAGCTGTTCTGCTGCAGGGATGGCTAAGATCACTGCAGAGTGATTGTTTTAAAATGTTGTTAATAGCCGCATATGGAAAGGCTCCTTGTGTACTTTTCATAGCGTTTTCTTTGTGCTGCTTAACATTAAGAAAGTCCCAGACTGCCCGTTCCTGAGAGCTGACTGCTTGCATCCTGACAGGAACGGAGGAAATGACCCACTTTCCTTCCCCTTTCTCTCTCTCACTCAAGTCCCATTTCCTTGCAGAGGGCAGCAGGCTGCTGTGCCCACAGGCGGCTGTGGCTGAGCGCGGTGCCGCCCAGTCCTGCGACTGTTGAGCAGCACATTGTGTGGGAGGGGAATTCACAGAGCTCCAAAATGAACTGTTGCTATGATACCCGCTGTTTAAAAGTTGAATTTGTTGGGTATTCTCTAGCTTAGCTGCCCTTCTTTCTGCTAGCCCTGCTAAAATGGGGCTGCAGGCCTTGGCAAACGAAGTGATGCTGCTAATGCCCTTGTTAACTCAATTGCACCTTATCTTTGCCTTCCATTTTGAAATATTTTGTACATGTTACGTTGTTCTTCTTATAATGATTGGATGGTCCTTTGAATATCAAAAGAGAGCAGAATGGCTTTGACTTCTGTTTTCCCACAGTTATTTTTTATA
>PPHD01018944.1:0-14321 GCA_002909625.1 Bambusicola thoracicus | reverse complement strand
AAAAAATGCAAGTTAGTAAGAAACATAAAATGGGAGATTCTAGAATCTCAACTTAGTTACTGGAATATGTTTATGGAAGCAGAACCTCAGTTAGCAGGTGCTAACTTTAAAGATATGTTTTTCATTGCATGGGAAGTGAGTAGCGTGTCTAGTGCAGTCTTTAAGTTTACTTATTTCTTGAACTTTGTTCCAATGTAAGTGTACAAATGGTACATCAACATTACTTTTAAAGGCTCGTTACGTAGCAGGTGTATTTGATTTTTCGGTCACAAAACAAATAGATGAGGTGGGACAGAGGCCAGATTCTCCACTTGTCTGCTCTACTCAGCTTAGCTGAGTGCAGTAGGCTGTGCAGGATGGTTAATAATATGGTGGATGTAAATTAATAAGTAACTAAAGTAAATAAGTAAATAAGTAGTAAATAACTATACCTGCCTGTATGCATGTGTGCACACACCTTCTGTGCATACACTTGCACATGCAGTGCTACCAGAGGAAGGAAGAATGGTGCCATAAAATAATATCTAGGGACTTTTCCTATGTCAGAAATAATTGTTTGTCACCTTGTTCTGCATCGGAACATGCTAGTTCATTATGATCCCATAAGAAAAGCACTTAGACTCTGTGAGGTATCATTGAATGCTGTTGATTAGAGCTGATGTCATAAGAGAATAGCATAGATAATGTTATGCCCTTTAGATGCCGTAGCATTGAAACCTAAGATGTGAAACATAGTGTAGGTAGCGTACTGCACTCTGTGTTTTTCATTCTCATCAGCTTCTGACTCCAGTCTGAGGAAATAGCTGTGTTATTAAAACAGATAGTAAGTATGCAGAAAAGTTGGAAGACTTTTTTTTCTTTAATATTGTAACTAAATTCCCTTTTCTCGTCTCCATTTTAAAAAATGTGCTTTTCAAGCAGGTGAAGATCCAGATTAAGATTAGGAGATTGTTTGGGGGGAATTTGATTCTGGCAAGATGAATGACTTGGGGGGGGTGAAGAGTAAAGAACTGAGTTCATCTCAGGACATATCTTTAGAGCAGTTATACCTAGTGTTTCAAGTGACACAAAAGATCCTTTTCAGGAGCGCGTGAAAGTGTGGTCTGAGAGCTGCTATTTGCATGCAAAGCTGAGAGCTTGCTGCCGTGTCAGCCTAAGATGATTTGTACTGAGGTGACCTTGATTCCTCCTCTTCCTCTGCTGCACCCAGTCTATGTTGCCTTTCAGTTTCCTCGCTCCAGCACTAGGAGATGAGCTGCTCCAAAACTAAGCATTTTTGGAGGAGAGGAGGGTGTTGAGGAGAGGAATGGATGGGTTACTGCTTGACTAACATCTGACCTCAAACACCTTCTCACCTGGTCACAAGGCCTTGTGCTGTCACCAGAGGGGGCAAGGAATGAGTTTGCAAGCTAAGGCTCATTTAACTTTGTGAAGGAATGTGCTTGCTAATGCAGTGGGTCATATGGATATAGGCAGTGGGTGTATAAAGCACAGATGATGTTGAAAGAGGTTTACACATAGAGTGCAGTGATGCAATTGTAAGGTCCACAGCCAGTGGCATAAAATGATGCTAAATATGAAAGTTAATTGTATGGAAGAAAGAAAAACAAACAAATGAGAGGAGAGGGGAAAAAAAGGAAAACAGAAACCTTTCCCAGTGGTCAGCTTGAAAGGGAAAAGTGATGAGACCTCCTGTGTGAACATCCTCCTCTGAGCACTGTTTCTCATGCAGCTTGTGCTCCCTATATTCCCATAGTTCTGTGGTTTTCAGGAGGACCTGCTCACACTTCCTGTTGGTTGTCCCTGCTCATAGTGCTGGTGGTGCTGCATCAGGGCAGGTGCTGAATGCCAGCTGCTTACTGAGCTTTGTGTGTGCATAGTACCAGGCTCAGTAATGTATACCAGAAGTTACTGCCAAGGAGAGAAGACAGAGGAGAGAAAGAGCTTGAAGGTACCAGCCTGACTTTTCTTTCAAAGCTGCTGCGTGTGGTTTGGCAGTGGGTTGTCAGCACTGGGCCATTGTCATTATGCTGCATCTCAACCTGAGCTGATAGTCTGTGTAGTGCTGTGCTGAACCACGTGAATGCATCAGCTTTGGTCTCCTGTAGGCTAAGTATCTGTAGAATGCAGTTCATACTAGATGGAGATAAGTAGAGATAAGACTTTCAAAGCTTTTTCATCTCACTCATAGCATGGAGTCTTCTCCAGATTATTCCAGTAGAATCTATGCACTAGGTTTGGTACTAGGAAACTCGATTGCTTCTGATAAGGTAAGCTTTTAAAAATGACTCTCAACCCCAAATGCAGCCATGTTAAACAAACATTTTTTAGTTAACAGAGGGCTTGATTCTACTGAACTGCAATGAAAAGGAAAAAAAGAAAGACTATATATCACTCAAAATTAACCAGGTGAATGCTACGTTTTTTAAGCCTCTCAGTTCTGAGCAGTTTTGTAGTGAAGGCGTGTAAGGACCTTTTTGGATCAAACAATGTCCACTACAGAAAAGCTAATGATGGTGAACATTGCATTTGGTATGGTTCGATTTTTAATCTAAAAACTTTACAAACTGACTCTAGGGAAGTAAGTGCTAATGCTTTCCTGGGCTGTGAGCTATAACTCATTTTGGTTGCATCTTGTGAATTTGTCAGCGCGCCATTTGGGAGCAGTGGCAAGCTGCTCAGGAAAGGATGGATTTTGAAACAGTAGGTCAAGTCTGAAAAATATTGGCAGAACTGAGGGTGAAATGTACGTACTATTCATATCAGGGGCCAGCGCTAGAAACTCCCTCATGTTCCTCAGTAAGCAGTTGGTTTAAACTGCGTATATGTTACAAAAGAAGAAGAAGGAGGAAATGCTGTTCAAATTAAAGCAATTAAACAGTAAAACAAGATATGAGTTCTGACCACATGGTCATCCAGCTTGCCTTGTACTGATTGCTTACAATAGGGTATTTTGTCTTCAATTAGAACTGAAAACAGTTGTCCCTGAAGTTCAATGGTCTCTGAAGTATTTTCAGCTGTAGAATGTCCATAAATGACAGAAAAGAAGTGATATCCTACAGACTTGCCCAAACTAAGTGTCTTCGGCCAAGAAATAAAACCACTAGAAACTGAACACCAGCTTTTGATGTTTCAGTATGGAAAGCGGCGTCAAAGAGATCACACAACTCAACCCTTGTTGTGTGGGAGAATTCAGAAGTTATTTGCTTATTGTATAAAATTCTCTAAAATGCGTCTCACCACAATCTAGAAAGCTTGAAAAACCTTTTTTTTTTTTTTTTTTAAAAAAAAAGCTTTCAAAATTAAAAACACTTGTGAAGTATAGGAACAAAGGAAAAAACGACAACAGGCTAAAGGATGGGAATATAATAATTAGAGCAGTTTCTTGTTTGGTTTTAGGGAATTTGTATGGCGTGTTAGTTCTATAAAGCACATGTCACGCAAGATGGTAATGTCCCTGGGATACACAGCAGCTTCTGTGCACTGTGGCAGTTTCTTCTGCACTGAGTCTTTATGTTTGTGTTGTTCAGGGTTGCTTCTTCCTGCATATACTTTGTAAGCTACAGACTAAGAAGAAGACTATTACCTTTCTCTTCAGTGCATGGGGGAAGAGTGCAGAGGCCATTCCTCCTTGTCTTTTTCTTCACAGACCTGTCATTCTGAGCACATTTCTTTGTTGTTAGCAAGCACTTCTTTACAGCATCAAACTTAGAGAAGTGAGGAGGAAGCACACTCTTGCCTGTTCTGGAGCCAGCAAAGCTGCCTGGCCTTAGGGCACCAGGCATCTTCCTAAGTGTGCACGCATATCCTTCCTCCTGGGCTGAGCTGCTTCTGGGTCTGTTTAGTTAGGCTTAATTGCTCCTGAAAATATGTATATCAGCCCTGTGAATCCTAAATACTGAATAAGTACTTCGAAAACGTGGCATAGTAAAAAGAAGTTTTGGGGATCAGTCTTGGGTTGATTCCATCTTTGGACTTAATTTTCTCCAAATTCAATCTGACTGAAAAGAAAATAGTGTGATTATTGGATAAATAACTAAAATTGTCAGATTAGATAAATAAAAGATTGTATGGTGAAATAATGGATTAAAAAGGGGAAGATCTTTTTTCTTCTGTGAGTGCTGAGTTAAAGACTAAGTATATGCATCAGAGGGAACAGATTAGAAGCTACTGTTATTTGACTTTGAGTCTGCTTAGCAATGCAGTCTAAACCCTCACCCAGCTTTGTGTGTTTCACAAAAAGTTACTGTAGTGCTATGGAGGAAAAGAAAAATTTACCCAGAAGAACAGCTGTGGATAACGTAAGCCAAATTTTTGAGTAGGCTGCACTGCAGGATATGATACAAAATCTATTGAGACTGTCTCCACAAGTACACCTGCAACTATATAGCCCAGATACCTAATCTGCAGAAAGAGGATGAAGCCTGAAACTGTGCAGGCTGTTAGAAGTCCTTCTGTGCCACCTGAGTATACTGCAGGAGGAGATGGTTGCTCACAGAGAGCCTCATCCATCTGAGGCTTCAGTCTCGTGTTGATCTGCCAGAAGCTAGGAAAGGATAAAACTCTGTGGAATGGTGTATTTTCATTCATCCAGGTTTGTAATTTAGCCTGTTATCTTTTGTTGAATTTCAGTTATTGAAGCTTTTTGCAACAAAAGTGGATCTAATACACAGCTGTGTACAAAGCAGGTGTTCTCACAGACATGTATACTGCAGCTCCTAGGCAACCCTAAGTTGCCCAAACATAGTACCATTTGAGGCATTGTAAGGTCTCTGAGATGTCAGACCAGCACTTTTGGCAGAACACCTAGAGGAGACCATTATAGAGTGACAGATGAAGGCCAGGGCACATATCCTAAGGCTTTTCAAATCACCCTGCCTATCTGTGCTTAGTCAAGAAATTGAACCCGTAAAAGCCAGGTTCACTCAGCGTGTAGTTTTAGGCAATCCACCAGGACTCCAGCTATTCATGGGAAACTTCTGGTTTCCACAGAGGAGTGGTGTGTCACGTCCTACAGGTATCTTTGGTGCACGACTGCATCCCATATGGTAGGGTATACTTATGTTCAGGCAGCCAGAGGCCAACGCAAGGCTGGGACTCAGATTCGAGCTCAGATACCTCAGTAGTGGTACCAGCCTGTTTCACTGGAAGGCTGTTGTCCTGTTACGACCAGCGGAAGGCCTGGTCAGTGCAGTCATCAGTCTGGAGTGCTATTGGTTGTGCCATAAGCTGTCTACATTTCGTCTGGGCCTCTCCAGGACTTCATTGCAATGGCAAGTTAGTTTTCTACACATTATTAAATATATAAATTTTGGTGTCTGGGTCTAGTGCTGAATCCTACTCTAAGAAGTAATTCTAAGAATGTTGATATGTAAAATAACATTCCACGGAGTTTTATCTTTTCCTAGCTTCTGGCAGATCAACACGAGACTGAAGCCTTGAATGGATGAGGCTCTCTGTGAGCAGCCATCTCCTCCTGCAGTATACTCAGGTGGCACAGAAGGACTTCTAACGGCGTGCACAGTTTCAGGCTTCATCCTCTTTCTGTAGATTAGGTATCTGGGCTATATAGTTGCAGGTGTACTTGTGGAGACAGTCTTGATAGATTTTCTATCATATCCTGCAGTGCAGCCTGATAGACTCCCACTACAGCATTCATAGATTGATAAATCAGGCTATGACAGTGGAAGGATGGTAAAAAGATAAGTCTCTCCTCAGAGAGAAAAAGTTGCAGAAGAACAAACTCTTCAGGGGTATATGAAAGAATGAAATCTTTTCTAGTACGTGGGTAATAACAGCTCTAACGAGAGGCAGGCAGACACACATACTTTCTACTGAAATGATTTTGATTTAACTAAGTCATGTTTTGCTGCAGAAAGCTGTTAGGCTATTTGCCCTGATCAGTGCCCAGACTCCCAGGGTGAGCAAAATCTGCGCTCATGGAGCAGGTTGGGCAGCACTGGGATTTTTATCTGGTTACAGTCGTTTGCTTTAATCTGTAAGGTGCAACATCTCTCTCTCCCCTAAAATGACCAGGAGGATCCACTTTGCCTTGCTTTTCCACTAACTGTTGAAAAGTTTTGCCCTTAAAATTTGTGTTTTATGAATTAAGAGGTGAAATGATAAAGGCGTTTACTGAGTGACTTTGAGAAAACTCTCTTCTGCATTCCTGCATTCCTTACCCCCTTCTCCCCAGCATTTTGGACAAGTGAACAAAAACACTTTGGGAAGAAAATTGAAAAACTACGTGAGAGTAGAAATAAATAGTTTGGCTGAAAGAGATTTCCCTTAACATAGTGTAATTTTATTCTGAACAACAGATGTGGATTTCAGAGAGTAAGAAAAGAAGCAGTAGTCCGAACAGCAACGAAAGTGATAGTTCAGATCAGCAATTTAATTGTTCAGCTGGAAACATGTGATTTAGACCATTAGATGGCAGCATGAATTTGTGTTTTGGTACAAGAATTTCACAGCAGAAGCACTGTAAAAAATTGCCTTCTTCTCTACTTGAGCTTTTCCTTACTTTATCATGTCATAATTCCTGTATCAAACTGTCATTCAAGTAGGTTTACTGCACTGTTTTATCATTTTCTTCAAGCTTTCTTCTCCTCTAATGATTGAGGCTGTAGTGCAACAACTCAAGTGTCATTTTCACTTTGATGTGTAAATTCAGTGAATGTAAAAGGTGCCAGTTTGTTAGCAGTGAAAACTGAATTGTTGGGTGTCTCTACAAAATGACAGCAAGAATTCTGTGTAGTGTTGAATATCACAAGCTTAACCTAAAAATGTTTCCTTAAGGGTAAGGCTGCAAACTGGTCACCAAGCCCACGCTGTTCAGTGTAATGATGCTCTCTGATGGTGTGGACATCAATTGTCTTGAAAGGGACTGAGGTTGCCAGCTGATTGTTCATTAACTCTTGTACACTGCCAGCTGGGACAGGGTACAGAGCAAAATCTTGTACATCAGCGTTATTACCCTGCTGGTGCATCACTCTAAAGGTGTAACAATCCGCTCGCAGATTTATAAAAGAATTCTTTGTGTTCGTCTTCTGCATGCTACATTTCACTTCCCCAGCCTGTTTGTTCCCAGTCATTGCACGCCTCCCACACAGGCATGTTGTAAGGCTAGCGTTGAGTACAGCTGTGCTAGGGTTTTTCTTTGCTAGTATTTGTTTCTAGGAAAGGAAAAGGGAGAAAGTCAGTCCATTTCCTGTTGGTTTAAAACAGCAGAAACATCTGTTTGTCTTAAGATAGTTTTCCCAAAAGAACAGTGGCAAGGGAGCTTGCAGGTGATGAGCTTTGCCATTGCCAGTAGCTATCAGTTTAGACAATAGTGATTAGTATGGTCTGTTAAAAAATAAAAAACTAAAGAATTCCTAAATCTGTCAGAAAATGACAGAAGATATTTATTCCGGCAATAAAAATTCTGACAGCTCATGTTTAATTTCTACAATGTTTTAAATCATAAAAAATGCATTGAGTACCTGGGATCAGAAAACCCAGATCCTGCAGTGGAATCTACGGGCTCCATTAAGCTCGTCATGAAAGCTGTTTTTCTGTAGTCGCCTCATCCTGTTAGGGTGAAGTTTCACAGCGCTCACAAAATGGTGTTAGGTGATGTGCCTTGACACAGGGAATGAATTCATTCTGACATATTCATGCTATTGCTGCCATCCACTACGTTAATGGGTGCATTTAACCTATCAGGAATCAATAAAATGTATATTCTTAAGTGTATTTACAATCTTACATTGACAGCTGTTAAAAATAGTGTTACGTAGCTTAAAATTGAGCTCACGGGATATAGGGAAAACTCTGTGGATAGTTTTCCCAGTGCAGCATCTCTGCAGTAGAGCATTTAGCTGCTTCATACTTCTTCATGCCTAAAATGTGATACGTAAGGAATAACGTTTTGCACCATTGTATTCTTCTGCACTGTCTTCACTCAAGAGTGGGTAGTTTCGTCAGTGACCTCTTGGCCCTACTTATAGGGGAACTCCTGAGTCCTAGTACTTTATTCTTCTCTCATTCTCTCTGTCTTTCTCTCTTTTTTTTTTTTCCTAACTTTGTTTGATTTCAGGATGTTGTGAGCTCCCCAAACCACTTGCATTCTTGCCCTATCTGCTTGCCCTTTGCTTTTGTGGTCCTTATTTCTCCTGAAGCTTCCATCTGTGGACAGAGTTTGGGTAGATTTCTTCCTTTGGACTTCCAGACTTCCTCCAATCTCGACTCTGGAGGAGGTACAGATCCATGCCCTCCAGTGTCAACTGTGATTTTTCTTGTTCTCGCTTAGGCTGGAAAGCATAAGGATGAAATAGAGATCTTCCTCATCTTTACTTAATGGATGTCTTTCAGCACTGTTCTTCCACTTCAGGGAGTTCTTGTAAACCTGATTCAAAAATCTTCAAAGCCAGCTTTCCCCAGGACCCAAAGAACTTCTTCCATGTTTTGGCCTTGCAGTTTGCTGGGTGTCCCCCAGTCCTTTCCCTATATCTGATTGTTTAAGGACGCTTTACTATCAGGATACCAACAGAAGACTAGCATTGTTGGTATGTATGAAGCTAAATACTGATTCAGAATGCTTTCCCAAGAGTAGGAACGTCTAGAGTGTATTTCTTTCTTTCCACAGTTAGCTTTTTATTCACGCTTGTCTTTTTTTCCTGTGGTTCTACTGAACTGTGGATCTGTAAGACATTATCAGCAGAAGCAAGCCCAGATGCCCTCCTTTCTTGTTATGGCCTTTCTGCTGTGTCCAGAACATGAACCCTGATCATCAAATACATTCTCCTTTCTTTGCCTGCTTTTCTTGTAACGCCAAAGGTCAACTACTGGTAGAGTTCAAATAATAGTTTGAGGGAATATAATAATTTTGCTGAGGGAAGTAAGCAAAAGAAAGTTAGTGACTAATTTTTATCAGATAGCATGTCAATAAGATCTGACTGGAGTTGGGATGGAAACAGCATCGCTCCTAGGCCAAGGTGTTTGTCCCTTTTGAACTGGAAGTTCTTCCACAGACTGAGGAAGTATAAAATTTTCTTAAAAAAGATGTCTTAAGATTCTTTTATGACAGGATTCCTTTACAAATGAGTCTAGAATAGAAATTCTCACCAACCAACAATATAATGTACTTCCTCTTTATGTCTTTTTGAAAACAGTAATTTTGGTGGCTGCTTGTTTTCTGTGAAAGAAAGTATGGTTAACATCTTTTCAGAATGCCAATTCCCAGGATCTTCTGAAGATCTGCTTTTCTCTCCAGGACCTTTTTAAAGAAGAATGCCAGTTCAAGTTGGTTATTGTCAGAGAAAGGGCAGCTGAACTCACAGCACCATGTACTTTGGCACCAAGAGTTGTTTGTACGACTTGTTTCACTGAAATGGAGCATCATCTCCAGTTGTGATCAAAAGGGAAATCATCTCCAGAAATATAAACAAACAAATAAAAGAACCCAACCAAACAACAACAGCCTTTCTTAGCTTTGAGTCTCTTTGCCATGACAAAAGAGAAGAAAATGGAGTCTGACCATCTTAGAGACTTAGACAGAAGTCTGGCATTCATGTCAGTGGAACAGAAGTGACAGTTCTTAAGAAGATGGTCAGTAGCAGCTGCACCTTATTTCTATTCAATAGAAGTGACTCTCTATACTAGATTTGTTTATGAAATCAAAAGTCAGAACAGCCATTTTGGATAAACATCTAATCAATGGTCTTTGGTATCCCGATCCTCAAAATCTTTTACATAGTCCCTGCTTTCTAAACTGTAATTCCATACTAGCTTATAAACATGTCCTACATTTCCTGCTTGTTAGCAATTGTAGGATCCCATGTTGTAGTATATTGAGCTAACACAGTCCAACTTTTATTTCTGTATTAATATTGATGCTTTGAATTGTATTTAGTGGTCCAGCTGAGGCAACTCACTGTGCATCAGTGACCACTAGTACTGGACCCTCATTGCAGTCATTTATCATTCTGTTATCTATGACTGTATATTTCCTTATTGGTCATTGGTGTAAATCCATTACATCCACTAAAGTTTGAAAAATGGAAGCATTGGAAGAGAAGTATTACGCATGCTTTTCATGAATATGCTCCCTAGGAAGTACTGCACTTTATATGCCTTTGTGTAGGAAAGAACTGAAGTACTGAAAGAATTCAGCACTCTTCTTTTTGCTCTCTTGCCGTTTTGCCCCTTTTGATTAGCAGACCCTTCCCTTTGCTTCCCAAGGCTTCCCTTTCCTTCCCAAGTCTTCCCTTCTAAGGTCATCCTCATTGTTTTCAACTTGTTAATGGGATTAGTGCATAGCAACACACGATATGCTCTGTTTCCCATTGGCCAAGCTCTCTCTTTCTCCATGTTTCATTTCTTTCCAAGTCTGATGGTAAAGGTGGTCAGATTTCTGGACAGAAGCTGCTGCTGGCTGTGATAGTGCATTTTTAGAGGATGATGACTGGTGAGCTACGAGAACATGCGCTGTGAGTTAACTATACTCAGCTGCTTAGAGGAGGCTTACTAAGCCATAATTAAGTGTGATTTTTCAATTTGTTCTTAGTGTCAGTCCTTTAATTGCCAACCTTAAAATGATAGGTTAAATTTTGACTCAGGAGAACGCAATTTAGTGTCTGTATGTTTACATTCCTCCAAGTGGGAACAGAATGTACCTCGATATGCACTAGTTATTTCAATTTAACTTAAATTGGATGGGAAGAATTGCTCTTCAAGCTTTCTTGGGCCTTCTTCCTCTGTGCACAATGTCAATTAATTTCTGTGAAGACCTAGCCCATTGATGATTTTATTTTTATTCACATCATATTACCAGAGTGATAAATGAATGATAGACTTCATTTTCTCATTTGCCAAGTCCATAGGCTGGCAAGTGACGTGATTTTTTTTAGATGCGAATTTCTTATAGAGAAGGAAAGTGATATTGTAGTTAGATATGCAACACTGTTTATGTTCTTTTACTGTAATGGGTATTTGGACAGCATTCTCAGTAACCACTCTGCGTGCTTGTAAAGATTAGTGAGTAATACAGTTCATGGGAAATTTTATGAGCAAAGTAGATAAGAGTTTGAAATGTTTGTCTTCTGGATGTCTGTTCTAACCTCTAAGCATGCAGTGTACATCACAGCTTCATTATGTTTTCTCTTTTGTTCTTATTGTGCTTGTTTTTATGTCATGGAAAAGAACATTTTCTTTTTACTTGTATTTATCTTTTTCTCCCTCCCCAATCTCCATCCCCATTTCAACATTGACCACTTGACATTTCAGTGTCTTAAACTCTGGAGGCAATATTTCTGTTACGTCCTTACAGTGTCTATGCTATGTCTGCAGACAAGAATAAGTTGATGTTGTGTTGACCATTTTCATGACTTAATTGCTTGGTTGATAGATAAAAGTACTTCTCCAGAGGAACATAACATTTTGTTCTGTGCACTCTTCTTGATTTTGATTGTTATTTTTCACTTTTATTTCCCACCCTGTCTCCCTTGTATAGTACTTTGGAAGGTTCTTGTCGTGGTCCTTTTTTTCCTATCTTTTCTTTATACTTCTTCACAGCCTTTTTCACCCATATTTCATAGAATTGTAGACTGGCTTAGGTTGGAAGGGATCTTAAACATCATCAAGCTCCAATGCCCCTGCCATGGGGACGCTCTTACATTAGTTTTTCTTTGTTTTAAAAAGGTTACTCAGGCTGTCTTTGAGTCCCTTCTTCCACTTTTAATAAGGGCTTTAGACTGAATCTCCCCGTAGAAGGAGAAATAAAAGCAGAATCAGAGATCTGAACTTTCTGTGCATGTGAGCATCTGTCTATAACTGGTGCCGCAAAGCCAGCTCAATATGTTTGTTGTAGTACCTGTTAGGTTGATCTATGATGGTTAAAGTATTATGTAGCTTTCTGTTGGCTTCTTCTAATTACTTTTGATACGGAACACTCGTCAGTGTACGTGTTCTTTATTGCAGATGGTCAACAAATTAGTGGCATGTGCAGAGAGTAAATATTGAATATTTATTTTCAGCCAAATATCTGTATTCAGCAACTTGGAATTCAAAGATACAGTGATGTGGCAATATTGTTGTCTTATCATCACAAGTTCTCCTGGAAGATTCTATGGTAGATAACATTACGTGAAACTAAATCTCTTTCCCTTTTCTTTTTAATTTAGAATTGTTTGAAGAAATTTGATATTGTGATAGTGAAAGCATGAGTCAATTTTTTTGTTATGCTAATCATGTTGTTTGAAAGAACTGAATAGTCTGACCCAATATAAAGAAAAAAAGTGAATAATCATTAACTTAGTTAAATATTTGCAGAGTCAGCATAAATTTTAAAACAAAGCTTAAATGAAGACAGGGAAGTAAAACAGGTTAAAACTCAGCCTGATGGTACCGTATACTAAAGGTAGAGCATGTCTGACTAATGTGTTAACCTTGTATGTGTTAGCTAATTTTTTAGGTAGAGAGTAAAGTAGACATTATTTAGTGGGTTTCAGTGAAGCATTTTATAGTACTAGATAAGAATTTTGTTTTTGTTAAAATGAAGGAGATGAGGATTTGTATAAGGAATGCAGGTGGCAAAGGAGAATAAAAGTGATCATTAGTATTAAAAATCAAACTTGGAGGAAGTTTAAGTGCTGTTATTTTTGTTAAAGGTGCACAGAAAGTAGGAAAGTGGTCATGGAATGCAGAAGGTGTCATCACTACAAAGGAAGATCAAAATACACAGGAAGAATTTGGTGATTCTAACGACTGATGAACTAGAAATCGCATGAGACCAGCCTTTTCAATATAAAATGTAAGATCAAGAGTATAGGCACTTGTAGTACAAACTCATTTGTCATGAGGATTATTCAGATGGAAATCTCTAAGCAGGATAGTCGTCTGATATTAGTAACTATTTGCAAGATAAACTAAGAACAACTGATCTGATTGAACCAGAGGAAAGGCAAATGTGATTTTTAAGAATGTGTTGAGCAAGGTATTTCTGGTAAAGATATATAAATATTGCTGTTATACAGAGCACTGTTGGTCTTTTGTAGGGTGTGTCATCCACCGATCCTAACCCTTAAGTTTGGGAACAGAACCAAGTATAGGAAAGGGCTGTGAGGGGTTATCAGGACAGTGGAAGCCTTTAATTAAACAGAAGGATTCTAAAATACCTCGAGTTGTTCACTTGCAGAACAAAGGCTGTGAGAGACTGGGAATACTTGCATTAGAAGTTAAACGTAATAAAAAGGTACAAGAGATATGTAGATTAAAGGATACTGTTGGTGCAAAACAAAACATAACATTATAACTAGACTGAACATTAGAATATTTCTAAATATCATCCCAGGTTCTAGATCATCCTCCCAGTAGAAGTATTGGAAGCAAGTATCTTATGTGTTTTCTGATAGACCCTGATAGATGAAGAGGACCACATAGTGCTTGCTACTCATGGCACTTGGCTGTTTAATTCAGGATTTACTTACACTGATATTTAGAAGTAGAGAAGGTTTGGGGTTTCTCTTTCTTAACATGGGAAGTATCTGTGCTTTGTGATCTCGTTACTTTAAAAAAAAAAAAAAAAGTAAAAATTGCTTTTGAATCTGTTTCTGTTAATATGTTTCCAAGACTCAGTTATTCTTTACAATTTAGACATAGGTCATTAAACAAGCAATTCCTTTGGGTGGTTCCATAAGTGGGTCAAAACTGGTTTAATAAACTGATAGTATTATATAGAGAAAATATATTGAATCACCTAGAATTACATTGATTTTATCATTTTTTTAAAGATTCAAATCACAGTTTAAATCATCTTTTGAATGAAGGGAAATCTGGGACAAGATTACATTATTTTTATCTCAGCTGTGTGGCATGGCTGAGGGGATGTCAACATTAGGAAAAGTGAAAATGGTAATAGACTGTTTAAATCAGCTGAAGAGCATCTTCAGAAATTACTCTTTCGGTCTGATAAGGGATATGCATACCTAAAAGTGCTACATTGTGTTTAGTCTTGCTTGCTTAAAGATTGTTTTTGGAGGATGTGGAGGTGATCTAGGAGAGGACAGCCAGACTGATCAGGGATAGTGTGCTGTAGTTCTTCAGAGGAGTACTTGAAAAAGAGTCTTTGTTTCTGGGTGTTGCTAAGGACCTGTGGAGAGAACCAGAAGGTAGACCGTGTGAAGACAAAAGTGGCTGTGCTGGACGTTTCGCTCTTCAAACATAGAACTCACATCTGTAAGAAATCCATGTGGTTAATGGACTGCTTAGAAAAATAGGGCATGGCCAGGGAACAGCTGCACTAAGTATCTTGCTCCCCCAGAGAAATTTCAGATATTATG
>PPHD01018943.1:0-14322 GCA_002909625.1 Bambusicola thoracicus | reverse complement strand
GTAATCACTTCCATGTGTTGGCACCTCCCAGCCCCAGTACTTGCCGCCAGTGGCTTCATGCCCAACCAAATCCATATGAGGCTGAGTGGAAATGCAGGCAGCAGCAGTGTGGGGAGCATGAGGAGGGTCCGTGGCTCTGCGTTATACAGGATTTGTCACACTGTGGTCCCCATGCACCATAAGGCAGGGCTAGGAGGTGGCTGTGGTCTGATCCTACCCCAGAGTTGTGCTGAGAGTGAGAGCTAGACAGTGCCAGAGAGGAGTCAGGTTTGTGTCCTTTGCAATGGCACCACCAGTCATGTGCCTACCTCCTGCTGTGTGATAACCAGCTCAGCTCTGCCCTCTCTGCATGTGCTAGGGCTTGGCTTTGCAGGTTCAAGTGTCTCTGGCATGCTACAGGAATGGTTCCATCCTGGGATGGGAGCCTGCAGCACCCAACCCAGCTATGTCTGATGTGCCACAGACACCCTCATCCCCCTTGATCCTCAGCATGCCATGCACAGCCCCTCCTGCTTAGAAAACCTCTCTTAGCACCACCAGATCCCATTTCAGCACCACTGGGCTGCAGTTGTACGTAGAATGCTGTTGAACACATGCAACACCAATGCCATGGCTGTGATTCCAGTGTCTGTGAACAGCTCAGCGTGCTGCATGCACCTGGTGCTGGTTTAGATGTTGACAGCTGTGTCCCCCATATCCTGCCCTGCTTATAAACTTCAGAGTCCGGGCTTATGCCTAAAAAAAAGAGGACTGCTGCTGGCTGGGGGAGAGCAGAGACCTGCAGGACCTTGCTCATCTGAGCTAGTGCCAAGCCTTGCTGTGCCCTTAGCAGCCCGTAGATGTGACACACGGGCAGCTTGGGAGCCCAGTAAGCTGTTCATGCTTGGGGTTCTGAAGTTACACAGAGCTGGGGGCTGCTTGCTCAGAGATTCAGCTGGCGTTGGATGTGGCTCTCTGGAGCAGCGAGATGCGAGGCTGGGGTGAGCAGCAATCTGGGATAAAGGAGAGGGCTCTGGATGCCAAAGTCAACTTTGCCTCCAAGCTGTGGAGGAGAAAAACAGGAAAGGACCATGAGAGCAGTCCCAGTGCCGGCACCTCCCTGTCCCTGTGCTGGGCCAGGGCACTTCCTTTGGGGCCGGGGCTCCTTGGTGGCTCTGGCTCCAGCAGAGCTGGCAGTAGGTACTGCCAAACCCGCCTCACCCCGATGGGTCACGGGGTGGGTGGCTGCATGCAGTGCCTGGCTGTCTCGGGTGGCACAGATCCTGCCAAATGTCTGGGCTGGCCCTCGAGCCCCAACTGCTCTCCACCATCTCTGCCAGGACCAGGGTGTGCTTTGAGCGAGGGGAGGTGGTTGTCTGCAAAGCTGCTCTCACTTTGCTCTCCTGCTGCATTCTTCTCCTCAAAGAGGTAGAAGCAGCCCCAAGAAGACACTAGAAAACACAGAGGCATACGTATGTTCTGGGGCATGGGAGAAAGGAAGGAGTACATAGACTGATTCAGCAGGAAGGGAAGAATGCATATACTGAGGGAAAGTCTATAGTGTATAGTATACATAGATAGTGTATAGTATACATAGATGTATAGTGTGGTGCAGGGACTGCAGACGGAGGAAGGGATGGATGGATGGATGGATGGATGGATGGATGGATGGATGGATGGATTAATGAGCAGTCTGAACACCCAAATGCCATCCTAAGCATTAGAGATGTTCATTGTGCAAGGACTGATCTGTAAAAATGCCTGGGAGGCCAAATGCATAAGATCCACAGTCAGAACAAGGACACTGTTTAGTGACAGGTTGCACTGGGACCTACGCACCCAGTCCCCATGGAAGTGGCACCACATCTTGTACAAGGAGACACAGCCTGAAACAGTAGTGAGGCAGGTTCCAGAAATACAGCCCCAGTGCCGGGCAGAGAAGTTATATCTCAATCCCCCTTATTTCATGCTGTCCCTACAGTGCAAGCAGGGCAGGGATCCCACCCCAGGGGCACAGTGAATCCAGACACGAATGCTTTAAAAACCCAGTGATGGACATTCACTCTAGCTGTAGATTTCAACTCATCTGCCAGCAGGGCACCTCTGAGTGGGGTCTTGAGAGGGGGTCCAAGTTTCCAATTCATGGGAGTCCACTGAAGTCACCCATACTCTCTTATCTTCACCTGCCCCCCTTAGTAGCTACAAAATCCATGTCCTGGAATAGAATGGGAGGCATAAACGAAAGTCCAGATTTACTAGCACCCATATGTGGAGAGGAATGAAGTCTGAGAACTCTCTTCTTGCTGCCTCATCATGGGCTTCCCCCTGCAGGAACAGGTTGCTGCTTTCCTTTCTTTCTGGAGCAGCTCCGCTCCCTGCCTCCGGGATGCTTTCTTGTCTTTCACAGCCTAGAAATCCCAAACAGAGGGACTTAGAGGTTCTGGGAGGCTGAAGCCAGCAGCTTAGCTGCTCGTGATGTTCCCAGGAAATGGCTGTTCCCTGCTCAAACCAGCAGCAGCAGCTGGGATAACCTCACCAAGCACTGAGCTCTCTGTCTGCTTTAGTTTTGCACTGAAAACAAGACTGGTGTCTAAGCAAAAGCTTATGTCTCTCATCCATCTGCCTCTTGAGCTGTGTGGTCCAAAGCAGAGAGAGAAACTTTTGGGTCTTCCTTCATGAAGTGTTCTGACCTGCTTGCCTCCCATCAGCTGCATCCTGCTCCCCAGGGAGGTGCTCACCAGGAAGGTAGCAGTCTCTGGGAAGATGCCGGGCTGGAAGGCACCATTTGTCCAGGACGCGGTGCTTTCTCCCCAGTTCCAAAGCATTTCCTTCAGCTCCCCAGGTATGCTGGGCACCAGCACAGCCAGGAGCCCATCTTCCCCCAGTCACAAAGCACAGAAGGATGCCCAGACCTTACTCTCCCACTAGATGGCAAACACTGCCTTTAAAACAGCATTCAAGGAGTGAAATGACTTCCTCCGGCAAATGACTTCCTCAGGGCAAAAGCTTGAGGTTGAGTCTGGGACTGCTTGCTGCAGGCTGGGGTGGTGGGACCCCCACACGGGCAGCCCACGGTGGTCCTCCATGCCAGAGACATTCTGCTTTTCTTCCACTGCCCTTCATTCTCACTCTCTTGGTTTTGCCCCAGCCTTGGAGACCCATCTCTGGCTCGATGCTCCAGGCACGCATGGAAGACATTCATCCGATCAACCCTGTGGAACTCCCTGAACCATGGGCAGCCACAGAGCTAAACCTAGAAGCTTTGCTGGGAATTAATCACTCTGTGGTTTGCAAAATGAAGTTGTGCTCACGACTGCTTGCAGGAGGGCAAGCCCCCAGCTCCATGTGCAAGCCATTATGCTAGGCACAAGTAAAGAAGGAAGGAATGAAGGCTGTGCAGGTGTGTGTGTGTGCTCATGTAAGATCTGCCAGCTGTGTTTCCAGGCTTGTGTGTGTTTGCTTGAATTCAGCCCTGGAGCATCCCATGGTCACTACACTAACCTCATGCAGAAGATTTCTGTGAGGTTTCTGCTGGCCCTGGCACTGCTGCAGTATTTCTGTGCAGTTAAAAGTGACATGTCATAGCTAAGTAAGGAGCTAACTGTGGGCAGCAAGCATTTACTGCAGGCAAATCATGCCAGTGAGACAACACAAGGAGAGGAATGTGTCACAGCAGCTCCATGCAGAGGGCAGGGCCTGGGGAAGGATGTTAATGAACTAGCAGCAGCAGCTGCATATCCTCCACGAAGTGCTCAAAGCCCTACTCCTGGCAGTGCCAGCTTCATCTGCAGCTTCCAATGTTTCCTGCACAGGGATGTCAGTTGACATTGCTTATTCCCGGGTACGAAGGGCCCTCTGGGCTCCCTGAACATTTTCTCTGGGAAAGATTAATTCCTCTTCCTCCTTGAGGATGGGAAGTCCCTCTTGGGAAAATGTAGAAAATGAAAGGATGAGAGTGACTGGGGAATAGAAACCAAGGGAGCTGGTGAGCGGTGTGTGGCTGAGGGCAGCCCAGCCAAACCCACTGCCCCACCACAGCCACCACCAGACCACAAGCAGGCCAAGCAGAAGCCCTGCTGGCTCACTCCATGGCTGGGCTCCTTTACAGTGCTTGTGACAAAGGGATGGTGCTGGGCTCTGGTGTGTCCCAGTGGCAAAATGCTTCCCAGCTCCTCTGTCCCCAAAATCAGTGGAGCAGCAATTCAGCATGGATGCGGCTGTGTCACACCGCACAGTGTGATATACAGATATACTGATATACCAGTATATCTGATATACCAGTATATCCTGATATCCAGGAGGGTTTTACACAGGAAAAAAATATTTGGTTGCCCAACCTGGGTGCCTGCATCAGAGAAACTCCGGTGCCCCCCAGTCTATCTGATACCCCATTGCCCCTGGTTATTGGCTCCACCTTTGACCTGGGCACACCAAGGGACGGGCAATTCCCCTTCCCTGCAGATGTCATAGCCTTGCCATGATGTCTGTCTGCCCTCAGCTTTCCAGCTCAGGTCCTAGGAGTGGTTCTGGCCCATTTCTGTAGGCTCAAGGTTCTGGGATTCTTCATCCTGTGTGGTTTTCACCAAGCAAATGCTTCCTGCCTCTGTGTGGCACCTGATGGGTGACTGGCTGCCATGGACAGTATGCACCAGCCTTGCTTTCCTACTTGTGTCCATGGAGGCTGAAGCCTGTTCAGGCCATGGTCTCAAGTGGTCCCAAGACAAGCAGCAGGACGGGCTCTAGAGCCGTGCCCTCTCCCCCTAAAGCCATGAGACCACTCCCATCCTTCTGCTGCTGTTGACAGCAGAGAGCGAAGAATCATAGAATGGTTGAGATTGGAAGGGACCTCTAGAGATCTTCTGGCCCAGCATCCTCCAGCACAGAGCAGAAACACCAGAGGAGCTGCACCACACTACTCCAGCTAAGGAGCTGCGGGACTTCAATGCTTTGCTTGTTCCTCTTGCATAAGCACTTTGGCTCTGCTCCAGGATGAAGTTCTGCAGTAGATAGCATTTTGTTCCTTTCACCACATTCCTGCTAATGCAGAAGTTCCAACGCTGTGGTAAAGAAGCAATGGGTGATCCCCAGACCTGACTTCTCCCATCGCGCTTCGTGCTCCACAGAGCTGCCTGAAAGCCCACAAGAGACATGAAAGCTGCCCAGGGCCTGGTGATGAACAGAAAGGTGCCAGTGCCAGAAGGGCTGTGCTTTCGTTTCCTCCTGCAGGCAGACAAGTTGAAGAAAAGACACCAAGTGGATCTGCCGCCTTTGCCGGAGTGCTGCCTGTGAAAGGAAGTGAAAGTTCCCAGCTCAGGCTCCAGCACAGCCCACCATGACCACAGCTGTGGTTCCCCGGAGCAGTAAGCCCTGTATCCTTCCCCAGAACCCAGCTGGGAGCCAGCAAGTATGGAAAAAAGCCAAAGGGACAATGACACGTAAGGAGGCTGAGCACCATGGTGGTGGGAGATGGCAGAAACCCAAAGCAGTGCATGGAGGGGTGCTGCCCAGTTTGCATTTGCTGCTCAATTCCAAGCCCTCCCCCACCAACCCCGTGCTCCTTGGCTGTCCCAGGAGTAACAAGGAGGCTGCAGGGCACCACTGATGCTGGAGGCAGGACGCAGTGATAAAGTGCCTCTAATCCATCAGCAGCAAAGGATGAATTACCGTCAGCCCCCGCAGAGGTGAGGCTCGCCTCACCCTGACCTTCACGCTGCCAGCTTGCACGAAGCTCCCCATAAAACCACTGCAGCTGTGGTGGCATTTCAGTGGTCTCCAGAATAGAGGAGGAATCTTCTTGCAAAATGCATGCACTGAGTTACAGCCTGGCTGGTGCAGTGCAAGAGAAGAGGGGTCAAGTCGAGGGGGCGAGAGCTGCAAGTGTCCCTTTAAGGATATTATACTGCTGTGAATAATAACACAAATGCATGCAGGGCTGTGCAATCTGCAAGTCTGAGCAGATTGTAAAAAGGGTGATAAAGCACTGAGCTCTCCCTTGATCGTTTAGATTTGCCTTCACCTTTTCCTTCCCCCTTGAGGACAGTTACCAGGCTGAGTTTGTGTATCTTGTACCCCATAAAGATATTAAGAGCCCTTTAATCTACTGCTGCATAATAAGCAGTTTATTTTGCCATGGAGGTAAACAATGCCCGTGCAGCACATTTGCTCTGTGTGCCTCGGAGCTCCTGAAAAACCACCTCCATTAGCTGGGTAGTGCTTAGTGCTTGCACATGCTGCAGTCCAGCCTTGTCCTGTGCAGCTGCAAGCCTGGTATGTTTTCTGACCTCACAGAGGCTTTACATCTCCTACTCGGTCACTGCAGGGAGGGACATAGCTCATGTTAGGCCTGGGGACAATTGCAGTGCTGGAGCAGCTGGGTTGGCCCTGAGAGCGCTGCAGTGAGACACTGGGAGGACATTTCTAACAGACTTTAAAAGGCCTCCATGGTACAATTCTGAGGGGACAGTGGCATTGTTAGGAATGGGGCAAGAGCTTTCAGCAAGCTGCAACGTCACACAGCCTGCAGGTGGGAAGATGCCTGGACATGCTGCCCATACCTCCCAGCAGTTCCTATGCGATTTCAGGGACCCTTCTCTCATCAGCTGGGCTCGAAGCTGCCAGAAGGAAGGACCTGGCTGCATTTTGCTTTCTTATCATGCTGACTGATGCCTGGAGTCCTCTCCCCTCTGTTTCCTGTAACAAGGGATCCACAAGCACATCCCATCTCAGCAGGGCACAGTGCCAGCCTGGCTTATCAGACACTGAAGAGCCAGCCAGGGACTTTCCACTCTTAGCTACTGTGCCATGGTAGGAATACCAGCCTGGTACAATGTATTGTCTTTGAAGACTTCCCCAGCTCCCATGCCCTCTGCTGCCTTTGCACTCTTGGCAGCTCTGCCTTCCAGCTTCACTCCCTCTGATGACATTTTGCTGGCCTTGGTCATACTCTGCCTGGAAATCCTCAGTCTCAAGGATTTCCCATAGGAATGCTAGGAAGGAAGGTGCAGACCCCTCTGCCCTATGGGAAGCCCCCTCAGACCCAGCCACCATGGCCACTTCCTTTGCAGGCAGCAGAGGAAAAGGTTCACTTGGGAATTTCTGAATTGGACTCTGTCCAGTCTATCCCTGACGGTCCGTAAGGGTGGCACAGAGCTGCTGGCTCTTCAGACAGAGCTGGTTACCTGCCCTCATGCTCCTGGCCTTCAGAGGAAGCCCTTTTTAGCAGTTTCGAGCTGAAGCACTGCAGAATTACCTGTCCTTCCTTCTCATGCTCAGTCTGGCACTGAGAGCAGCTCTGCTGGAAGAAAAGCAGCAATACTGAGCAGACTGAGGCTGTTCAAGTATGGGCCCAGAAAGGGGAATGATTTGGCTGGTGGGCCTAGAAACTCTGTATTACTGCAACCAGACATACCTTAAAAGGAGCAACATCCAGAGCCGGAGAAACCCCTTCCCAGAAGATGAAGCAGTTCTGGGAGCAGGAGAGCAATGACCCCCCTGAAGCCCAGCCAGAGCTCTTGTAGGAAAGCCCTTGTGGGGTCACATTTGCAGGGGTCAAAGCCCTGCTAGAAGAAGTTGTTCTGTGCCTGCATTTGCTTGCATGAGGTATGGGAAAGGCCGCAGCCTTCACACTGATGAATCAAATGAGGCAGAGCCCCTCTGCACAGCTGGGAGCTTCTGCTCGGCTCGGGCTTGCCCTGGCAGCCACCAAAGCCGTGATGGATGGCCCGGCGTGTCCTGGCACACTGTGGCCCCACAGCACTCAACTCGAGACAGCTGCAGCACAAGGAAGACAAATGAGATCCAGAGAAACCCAACCTGCTGTCTGCCCCCTTCATCTCTGTTTACATCTGCTTTTTTCTTTCGAGGCCATGTATCTCTTTTGTTTAGGAATGCGTGTGGCTCTTGATCCAATTCCAGATATTTTCTGCTAAAGCTTTTCCTCATTCTCTTACAGCACTGAGCATGGAAACTTTGGGGCCGATTTTGTTTAAAATTCCCTTGCTTCAGACTCTTCAGAATCATAGAATCACATTAGCTTAGCTTGGCGGGGACCTCAAAGCCCCCCCAGCCCCAACCCCTGCCATGGGCTGGTTGTCCTCATCCAACCTGGCCTTGAGCACCTCCAGGGATGGGGCACCACAGCTCTCTGGGCAGCAGTGCCATGGCCTCACCGCCCTCTGAGTCAGGAATCCCATAGCCTCTATGACTGCACGCAGCCCTCAGACATACAGCACAAGGCAGAGGTAGCCCACCTCACCGACTGGGACACTGATAGACCAGAAAAACACAGAAAAGAAAGGATTCTGCAGGACTGTTCCAGGTTATCTTGTGTACCCTGTGCAAAGCCAGAGCCAGCACAACTCAGGAGGTTTTGACTGTAAAATCCTCAGCGTTTCCTTAGCTGACCCTTCTTGATAAGTGGAATTTCCCCCCGGCATCTGACCCCAAGGTTTCCTGTGATTTCTTGTCCTACCAGAAGTGAACTCAGAGAACAGCTTCTTCACTTTCTTTTTGCAGCAGCCTTTTGTGCATTTGGAGACCATCTCATCCATTCCTGGAAGCAGGGTATACCCAAGTTCCTTCAGCCAGTGCTTGGAGGTCAAAGCATTCAGACTGCTCTCCATTCAAACTCACTGCCCATCTCCACAGCCCTCCCAGGAGGGTGCCCACCTTCTTGGACCCATCTCCTGCTCTCCTCCAGCACCACCTCTCCAACAAAATGATGTCCAATATTCTTGCTGAATGTAGCTCAGACTGAAATAAAAACAGTCATCTTTATAGGAAAGGAGGGAACAGAGCCTGGCTACATTCCTTGCAGTCCAGAATACCTGTACCCCCTCATCACAGAACCACAGAATGGTTTGAGTTGAAAGGGACCTTAAAAACCATGCAGTTCCAGGCTCCCTACCATGGGCAGGGACGTTTCCCACCAGATCAGGTTGCCCAAAGCCCCATTCAAGCTGGCCTGGAATACCTCCAGAGATGGGGTACTCACAAATCCTCTAGGCAACTGCTCTGCCACCTCATCATTCTCATAGGAAAGAATTTATTCCTAATATCTAATCTATATCTACTTTCTTTTAGTTTAAAGCCATGGCTCCTTGCCCTGCCACTGCACTCCCTGGTATAGAGTCCCTTCCCAGCTGTCCTGTAGGTGCCCTTAGGCAATGGAAAGCACCTCTCTCGCCGTGCTGTCCATGCTCCTTTTGATGCAGGCCAGGACGTGATTGACTTTCTGGGCTGCAAGCACTCACTGTCAACAGACCCAAGTCCTTCTCCTCAGTGCTACACTCCATCCATCCATCACCCAATCTGTACTGATCTCTGGGTTTGCTCTCGCCCAGGTGCAGTGCCTTGCACTTGGCTTTTATGAGGTTCACATGTGTGCACCTCTCAACCTGTCCGGGTCCCTCTGGATGGCAGTTCTGTCCCTCCAGCACGCTGCCTGCACCTCTCAGCACCCACAGACTGGCCTCACCCAGCAGCCACAGCAGCGTTCCCATTTCTCCATAACCACTGCACCTGCTGCCAAGCTGGGCTGCTGGGCTGAGCGCTTCATAGTATGAGACTGACTCATAAATGGCTCTTTGTAGGGATTTTTTGCTTTAGTCTGCACAAACACTGTTTTAAACGCTGGTCCTCCAGCACATAAGCATGCCAGGAGATGTGAATTTTTGCAGCAAGCCACCTGCATTTGATTTGCTGTCAGCAGGACTGGTTAGCAGTTTAGCTTGAAACAGGGCCAAGGTGGAGAGAGCTTCCCTCCTGCCATCCCCCGTCATGCTGCAAATACCTTCTGCTCCCGGCCCTTTTTCAATGAAAAGAAGGCATAGTTCTCTAGCCAAGGTGTGAACTGCAGATCTCCAGAACCTGCCCTGCCCATGCCAACCAAACCCAGCAAACGGCAGTGGCACAGCATGGGCTCAGCCCAGTGGACTTCAGCCCTGCCTCTCCCCCAGGACAGGCAGTGAAACCCCATGGGCATCAGCACTGGGAATTCCCTGCTGGCAGCTGGCTCCAAATTCTGAAGCACTTCGCATCAGCTGAGAAATGAAACCAAGCGCTATGAGTGCACAATGAATCTGTAATTGCAGTGTATCTGAGACACTTCTGCTTTTATTCTTTGTAAGACAGTGGCTGTTATCTATCCTTTAATATTCTGGTCAGTGCCTTTCCAAAAACCACAGCATCGAAATACAAGGTGGGAAACTACAGTTTGCAGAGCACTGCAATGAAAACTCTTTTGAGTTTTTCACCACAGATCACCTCAGAAGACACTTGACAGTGCTGCTTATTTGGAGCAGCCTAGAGACAGCAAAAAGTCATGGCTTGGTAGTTTAAACAAGATTAAGAATCATGTATGTAAACACAGTTGTGTGCTTTCAGTGTGGGGACGGTGCACAGCCCAAGCAGAGGAGGGTTTTTCCCAGCTAACACATCTGCGAGAAGGAAACCTTTCTTTCTGTGGGAAAGCGGAGAAGAGTGAGATGTGCTGGAGGAGGCAGCAGATGGGGGTGCAGATGGTGACCCTCCCAGAGGCACAGCACAGCCGCCACATCCCTCTAGATGAGTACATGATGGCCAGCAGGTAGGCAGGGCTAGGGCAGAAGGGATGGAGGAACTGGGATAGGAGCTCCAAAATCTCCTCTTCCTCCCCACTCCCCAGCCCTTATCCCGTGGTTCTTCCTCCTATCTGCTCCCAAGTGGATCTCAGGGAGCGCTTGGCTTTTTCTCTATACCCTTCCAGCCCCACCCAAGCCAGAGGTGCCCACCTGCTCCCTATCTCCTACAGCCCCAGAGCCATCATGCCATATAGATATGCCTTTATGTTGCAGAGCACGTGAGAGAAAGAGAAGGAAGTTTTCCCCAGGCCAGGAAGGCATGCCAGTCATAGCCTTTCCTACAAGAAAAACATGAAGGAGAGGTGGGGAGTGCCACAGAAAATGGAGCTAAGCTCCTCATTGATGTCTACCACGTTGCTGGGAGAGATGGCTCATGTGGATGGTACTTTCCAGAGGCTTCTGGCAGCAGGACAGACCTACTATTTGCTTGTCCTCCTGGGCTTTCTCTTTCATCTCCAGGTTTTACTGCTACCACCCATAAAATAGGAGATGGGTGCATCCGTAGGCAGAGAGGATGGCCTCCCCTCCCTTTCCAGAGAGTGCTCTGGGAGTGGGTAAGGGTGCACCTGGCTGGCGGCTGAGCCTATTCTGCATATAAAACTGTGGGGACAAAGGTCCCCACGTCAGGCAGCTGCTGGGCTTCATTTGACTGCAGGAACCTGGACCAGGAAGAGCAGCCTGGTTGGTCTCCTTTGGTTGGGTCGGGATTTTTGTTGTTATTTGGAAGGATCTGGCTGCACATTCGGATACCAAAAGTCAGAACAAAACACACAAGCAGATGGAGAAACAAAACTAAAAGCCCTGGGCTGGAGGTTGGTTCCCTGTGGGGCTAGGAAGGCAGTGGGAAGCCCAGGCCCAGCATTTTGGGGAAGGTAAGTGGGATTCATCCAGCCAGCCCCTATCCTGGGCAAGGAGAGCTGGATCTGCTCACAGATATAAATGTCAGTGTTTGCTGATGGTGTAGGCTGGATCATGCCACTAGGACTGCCCAGCTGCAGGATACGGTTTCAAGTATAGCACCTATGGGAGGAGCAGTTCTGCTCAGAGCCCCACAGCTTGGCCAAAGGTGCTGTCATCTTCCCACAAGTCAAAGCCTAGCAGAAGGTGTCCTGACAAGCAGCACCGAAGATGATGCTCTGAAACTGAATGAAGAACCAGAAGGAGCCTGGGTTGGAGAGATGCCAAATCCGGATCCTCTCCATCACCCACACATGTTGCTGATTAGGCAAGAGCTAACAGCGCAATGGGAAGGAACCAGCAGGGCTTTTCTCCTCCTGGGTTCCCTCTCTGCCCATCTGTCCACAAGTCTCGTCTCCCCACACAACCCAGACAAGTCTCTGAGCACCTGTCAACTGGGTCCAGTGCTGGTGCCAAGGGAGCTGTGCCTATGGAGAGCAGCCCCTTCCCATGGCACCAAGTGGAGGGGATACAACCACCACAGTGGACAGCTGGTCCTTGCACTTGGACACTAAGGTCACAGCAGATCATGCCTGCTCTGCCTTGTGTCCACCTGGGAGGCATCTGATGCAGCTTCCACCAAGTCTGGAAGATGGATGCCCCATCCCTGGAGGCATTCAAAGCTACGCTGGGTGTGACTCCGGGCAGCCTGGTCTGGTGGTTGGCGGCCCTGCACATAGCAGGGGGGTTGAACCTAGATGATCACTGTGGTCCTTTTCAACCCAGGCCATTCTATGATTCTATGAAAGAGAAGAGCTCTCATGATCCCAGCATTGAGATCTGGGGCCAGAGAACAACGCAGAGCATGTTTGGTTTGCTTGCATAGATATAGCCTTGCCTTTCTTTCCTGGCCTTGAGAACAGTAACCTGAAGAAGGACTGTTTTGTCAGCTCCCTTGGAAAGCTTTCTATTTATAATGACCTATAAAAGTGAGTCCATAACATAAGAAATATTTTTGTCAGGAATTGATAAACACCCTGAGTGATTCCACTGACACTCCAGAATACTTCATGGCAAAGTGGTCTGTGCAACAAAGCCCTGGACCTATTGAGGGCATGTCTGCATCCCACAGTGACAGGTCCTCCACTCCAGTCCTCCACTCTGTGGATGCAGAGAGGCTAGCCAAAGAGCAGGAAAATACAACTGGAGAGAAAGAGACAAACAAGAGGACTTGGAGCACTTTTACTGAAATTGTTTCTTGGCTGTGACCCAACGTTTTGCTGCTTTCTCCAAGGACTGTGACCTCTGAAAAGTCACTGACTTTCTTTTTTTATATATATATCAGAAAAACTTGATGTGCTGTTGTTTCTTTTCAAGTGCGGAGTCCTGCTGGCTTGGAGAGATTCACAAGAGATAGGCTGAGGAGCATGGAGAGCTCCAGAGTTCTCCCTACCAGGACCACGCATGCTGCCCAGGGAGGCATCTCCTGTGCTTCCCTCAAAGTCCTCAAAAGGTGGGAAGCAGGCATTGTGCTCCTTGACTCCTTGCCTCCAGACAAGCATAGATTTGGTCTATCTCAGGCTGAGCCCACCAGCTGTAACAGTTCAGCCTGGGCATGGATCCATGCTGAGCATCCTCCTCCTCCCCGCTGCGGCCCCTCGCAGGTCATGGAGTGAGCAGCATTGTGGCTCTGCCAAAGCAAGCACCAATTACACTCCCTTCCCACTCATATTGTTTGTCTTGGCCTCTCTTCCCATACCAGCCTTTCTCCTCCTCCTCCTCAGGATTATATTGCTGGAGCTGTCACTGTGCTTAATGAGCTGGGACAGAGCAGGGGAAAGGGCTCTGGGAAAGTTACGGTGAGAGACAGCCAAGCCCGGGGCACTGCAAGTGCACATGGAGTAAAAGGACCCTGGTGGAGGGAGAACACTTGAGAAAGAAACCCTAGCCACCAGATAAGGGAGAAGCTGAGCAGGAGGGTAAAAGGGCTTGGTGGCAACAGCCACCAGCTGCCTAGGCATCTCTGCGCTGCTCCCCATGGATGGCATCCTGGGACAAGATGGTGACCACATACCTCCTGCCCTCAAAAAGTCCCTGAGTCTCCCAAGGTGCTCATAACCTGTGTTCAGTTCAAATAACAGTTGTATGCAAGAGCATGATGCTTGGCTGCTGGCCTTGTCACATATAGCACCTGCATGTATGTCACATGCTTTAGCAGAAAGGAGCAGTTTTTTTCCAACATATGTCTTGGATGAAAGGGCAGCTCCCAAGGGGACCTGAGACCATTTTAGAGCAGCAAACCTTATGGCAGATTGGCTTGGTCTTAGAGACTTGATTGTACACCGCCCTGGTGCACAGACCTGAGAGCAAAGCAGCCCAGGACTCCTGGCTCATCAGTGATGGGGGGCAGAAGCTGTGCCTTACCCATGGATGCACCCAGGAGCAGAACACTGGGATTTTCACCAGGCTGCATTTCCCCAAAAGCTCTTTCTATTGTGCAGTCCAGCTGCTCTCTGGTATGGAGATGCAGGCCAGTCTGAGCATGCTGTGCCTCAGTTTCCCTCTACCACAAGGGCAAAGCTCCCATTCCCAGCAGCTGTAGTGGTGGCACTGAAGTGGCTTGTTCTGGGAGGTGCAATACTTCCATGCTCCCTCCCACCCTTCACCCACTGAAACCACCCACCTGAAAGCCCTTTTTGTCACCTTACGCTCTACACTCTCCCATACTCTGCACTGTTCTTTGGGCACAAACAGAAGGCAAGCCAACAACCCATGGGCTTTTATTTTTATTTAACAAAATTACAGCTTTTTTTTTTTTTTTTTTTTT
>PPHD01018942.1:0-14323 GCA_002909625.1 Bambusicola thoracicus | reverse complement strand
GGATGAGTTTTATGTGTTGGTACACAAAATCCCACGTAGAGTGGGATTCAGACCTATGTTCAGTCCGCTTCACTGAAAGCAGCAGCTGGTCCAATAGCCCGAGTCTTCTTTCAGGGGCCATTTTGGAGACTGCTATCACTCAGGCAGGAAGTGTGATTGTGTATATGAGTGTGTGCATTTCTGTGCTGTTGAACATGTGAGGAACGGACCTATTTTCTCAAGCTGATTCTTACTCTTCTTTTTTTTTTTTTAACTGCAAAATACTTCCTGAAAACCTCTCCCTGGTAACCTTGGAGGGTACAGCAACAAGCATGGTGGTTTGATTCCTACCTGGACCATCTAGTTGATGTGCGTATGGATGAGTTTTGTCCCCTCTTGTTTTTTCTCTGACCTTTTTTAGTTTTCAGACCTCTGCATCACTTAAGTATTCATCACCTACTCTTGTTAGACACTGTCTCAGTTAACACAACCTTTGGCTGTCATATCATAATATCTTTAAAGTGTCCCCATTGAAAGGTCTCCTTGTACTGTAGTGCAGTATTTCTGCATGAAGAGGTGTGTGTGTGTGTGTATATATATATATTAAAAAAAAGCTATGAACTTCATATGGTTTTCCAAAGTGTGTTGCTGCTAAGCAGTATCTGAGGCAGGTGAAGGGTCCTTTGTATCATTTGCAAATAAGTCATATACTAGTTGGTGTTCTTGGGCCTTACAATTGCACTCCAAACAAATAAATACTGATTATGAATATTTTCCTACAAATACCCTTATTAGTGTTTCTATTTTGGCAAGGGAATTATTGCCTGCAAATCCTTTGCCAGTCTCTGAGTGTAATAATGAATAATTATGATGGAAAATAAATCAGTGGGAAATAGATTATCTGAGAGGCAAGTGTCTGGTGAGCTGTGCATTACTCTGATAGGGATTGTGTCTATGAAAATGAAGCAGAAAAGTGGACAATCTGGGTAGAAAAAGCAGCGTGAAGTTGTCCCACAGTTAGTGTGCTGTTGGTGATATTAATGTAAAAGGTGCCTGACAAGACAGCCAGCGGTGTGCATCTCTGCAGAATGACTGGAAGGCCAGTTTAGGCAGGTGGCTTTGAGGTGACTGCTTGCAGTGAAACCTCACCTAGGGCAGGACTGGTCCCTGTCTCACATGGGCAGCCAAGGAGCAGAAGGAGGCAAACCACCTTTTGCAGGTTCTGGCTCAGAGCATTCTCTATATGTTCTGCAAGCTGGGGCTTGCAAGCAGCGGGGCGGAAGCAAGCTGTACTCTAGCTGCACAGATACTGAAGCAACTTCCCTGGCTGGAACAAGGAGGAACCGTGGAAGGAATTGCAGCTCTCTGAGTCACACTTCCTCCTTGGAGTTTCTCTTGGAGTAATGCAGCTCTGCACCATGCTGGAGGCTGACACTGGAGCTACGCTGGTCCATCCTCTCATCCGCAAAGTGACAGGGAGAAAGAACGAGAGGAAGGAGAAAGACAGTGAGGCAGTGGATTATCATACCCTCAGATCTCCCGATTGCAGCTCTAAATATAGCCAAACAAGTAAAAATCTGCTTTTGGAAGCGGTACAACTATGTGGCTCCCAACCCTTCAAACAACATGCATGCAGAAGGCAGCCAGTCCCCTCCCGACCAAGATGCTGGATGGGGAACCATGCTAAGCACATTCTGATCTCAAGCCAGAAAGTGAAAAATTCCCATCTGCCACACCTACCAGGGTGTGACCAGAGACTATCAACTAGTTTATATTTGCACTTTGATACACAGCACGGGCTTAACATCGTACGGTGTATCCCTGGAAAAAAATAGCAACAAGTTTCAACGCAGAAATTCTGTTAGACTGGGAGGCCAGAATAAATAAAAGCCAACGAGTTGTAGAATGACTCGAGGTAGAGTAAAAGATCTCATCTCAAAAATAACACCAAGGCAGTGCGCTGCAGATGAAGCACATAATGAAAAAACATTCCAAACTTCTCATTTGAGAAAAGATTACAAATAAAATAGGCTTGGGCATGCCAAGTGTAAAATCTTTGATATGGAAATGCAGTAATGGTTAAACGAAATGGGCTGAAAATCTATTTATCAACAGCCTGTAATGCCTTGTTGGATCGTCCCATGAGAAAAGCAAATAAGGAGTAGTAGGAGAACATACAGACACTGTTAAAAGGTTTACATACCTCCCGCCTTCATACCTTGAGACATAGTCCTTCACCTTAACTGGAGATATCTACAGGTTTAAATGCTCCTATGAGAGCAGGGTTTGAGATGCATAGCCTGAGACCCAGCTTTCCAGAAGGGCCCAAATGTTTCTGGCTTGAGGTGTCTGAAAGGAACCTGCTCTCTAGAGGGTGACAGGGAGTGAAGGCACCAGCACACCGGGGGGCACCTGGGGTGACACCCTTGGGCAGGGGCATCTCTGCCACACTCACAAAGGCTGCTGCAGATGAAGAGCTGGGCCACTGCACTGCTGGCTGAAAGTGGCACCGTGCTGTTCGCCTGCCTCACTTCTCTCTTCATTCACAGTTTTCTTTTGCCAGTGGGCAGTAAGTCATTACCAAGCCCTACTTGTGAATCACGAGTGCCGTGGAAATTAAACTCCTTGACCTGCTCACGTTTTTCCCTTTGATGTCAGTCTGAATAGGCATTTTTGACTGAAACATAGTTTTAGTTTTGAGAGCTAGCAAGACAACCACAACCTTCTCTTCAAGGAAGTTCTCTGAAGAAGTCTTTGTTGTTCTTCCCAAATTACTTTCCTAGAGACGGAGTGTCGGCATGCAGTGCTATGGAGGGCCCAGAGTGTGCTTCCACCATCCACAGGCGCAGGAGAGAGAAAAACAGCTACTGGACTGTACCCCAGATGCAAAGGGACTAGCCATGATATTGGGGACCAAAAGCTGTGCCCGGTGGGGAGCAGTAAAGTGGAGACCCTGGAGACCCCCAGCCCCAACCTGCAAGAGCTGGGTGCTGGAGGTGTGTGGAAAGCCATGGAATCATTTGAGTTGGAAGGGGCCTTTAAAAGTCATCTAGCCCAACTCCCCTGCAATGAACAGAGACACCTACAGCTAGATTAGGGTGCTTGGAGCCTCATCCAGCCTCTGTTGATGAGCTGGCATGGGGCAAAGCGGCATGGCTGGTGATATAGGGGTGCTGCTGTTTCAGAGGCTGGGGGTTCATATCCCCAATGGGTTAGGTAATGTGCAAGGCATCCAATATTAAATTTCCATCTGAAATCATACAATGTTTTGATGAAGCACTGCAGAGACATCTGTTTTGAAATCTACAGTTTCCCATCTTACTGTCGCTGACCTGTTTAAAATAATAAAAACAGAAAGCTTTCCAAGATGGATGACACTGGGGCCAGGGATAAAAACCTCACTTGTGTTTCTAAAGGCTCTTTCCACGCTTACAAACCTGGTTCTTGCATTCATCAAACACAGAGGACTCTTTTTTTTTTTTTCATGCTGTCAGCCAGGAAACTTCAGAAAGGAAGATGCCCAGGCCACCCAATGCCACTGGTCTTTTTCATTGCTTTACAATATGGTTCTGAAAGCTGCTGAGTTTCAGGTAAACAAATATTCCAGAACTATAAAATACGAATGAATTCAAATTATACATCCATGCTATTTAAAGAAAGATTTTCTTTCAGGCATGTGGCTACTTGGGAAAAATAATTGTTTTGTACATCGTTCTGTAATTTGTCCGTTAGGCTTTTCCTAGAACATTCAGCCTGGCAAAGAAGCAGAAAACAATTTTATGGCTGGGAAGATGGCACAGAGGTTGACTTGTTGGAGCTCTGGGCAGCCTCAAGGACTCACAGAAAGTCATATTTAATAGCTAAACTGCTGGAAAAATAAATTTTCATTGCTGATTCATTACACTAACTCCACAGTTAAGATTACAAGAAGAACAGGCCATTTATTTTGGGCCAAATTTTCAAACCTTCTCAAATCCACAAGTATAGCTGATTGACTGCAGAATGCACCCGTCAAAGCCTGGTTCACAACTCTGAGGTTCTTTGGTAAAGTTGTAGGAATAGCACTTCAAAACCTCATGATTTTCAGTCTCCTTATGAGATTTGCTTTCAGCAGATAAAGAGAAAATAAACACTGAGAAGTGTCCACTAGTCGCATCACTGCGCTGCTTCGTGTCAGAGGGAGGAAAGGCCAAAGCTTTGGAGCTGTGATGCTGGATGATGTCACTGCAGGAGCTCTCTTAAAACAGAGTTAAGTCACCACACGCTGGCCACGCTGTATTTCTGTGGATGTCTAAACCTTTTTCCTCAGCAGGCAGAAGGAGCCAGCAAGCAGCTCAATTTCTGCTTTGATGATTTTATTTCCTATGCGCGCAAGTATGTGGTGTAAACTATTCAGGAGATGCTAATGGTGACAACAGTAGCTTAGTTATTGAAGACAAAGTGTTTGCTAGAAAAGTAAGTTTTTGAGGCTTATTTCCAAGAGGTGATGCTATACTGGACAGCTACTTTAACCTGAAAGAACAAGCAATTTCTGGATATATATATAACACATTTACTCCCCTTGCCATTATACTTTAAAGGTTTTTGCTACATAGCTTATTCATTAGTACAAAAAGGTGTAATGTATCTTTAGGTTTGAGTAAGGACAAATGTGAACTCAACCAATTGGAAGCAGCCAACAGAAACTGGATGTTCACAGACATGTAAGCTTGAGGCCTTGAATATTTGCAAATAAGGCATCATTCATCATTATAGAATAGCTGTGTTTCACACAGGTGAGATGGATGGAGACAGGAGAAATCAGCAGCTCTAGCTATGACATGCTGTGCTGCGTTCAAAAAAGAATGAATGCAATGTAGAGAAACAAGAGTCCAGAACTATCCTATGTATGAGAAGTCTTCTGGTAAAAGACGACGTTGTTGTTTGTGCTAGGGAATAAATTGGGTACCCGTCTTCTCTCTTTGCTTCTGAGTCCTGCCAAATAACTCTTATACGGTGTTGGGCAAGATGATTCAGTTTCTCTAGGTCTGTTTCTGTAACACAGATGATAAATAATGATTTCGTTCTCTAGTCCTTTTCCTCTACATGAACAGCAAGCTGTTCAAGACCAGGCTGTCTTCACTGGGTGTGCATGCAGCGTTTAGTGCGGATGGCTCTGTCTCAAATGTGGCCTCTAGGCACAAGGGTATTACAAAAATAATTAACTGAGAAGGTGTATTTATTTAGTTAATTGTAATAACTTCAGACAGGATATTGTACCTAATTTTAGCTTAGTGTAAGTCAGTTCACATTCATTAATTGCTCTGCTCTTTCCCAGCCTCTTGCTTGTGACAATATTGGTTCACAAGCAGGATGTCAACACGCACATGGTGTTTTCTATTGTTGTGGGCTTTTTTTTTCCCTGTGAAATGAGCAGGTGAGGGTTCCTTACTGCCTGGAAGTTAACTGACTTAGAGCATATCTTAAATATATGCAGCTCCTCCCAGCCTGTGAAGATGCGGAAGGCCTTAATACAACTAAACAACTTCGTAAAGAACTCCTTAGTTGCTAAGAGGTGTGTTGAATGCCTGCTGAATCCTCTTTGCAGAGGCATCCTCCTGTGCCTCACTATCACAATGTCTTCATCTTACTCTCACAGAAACGCATTTTATTTTCCTGGAGAAAATCATATGAAAATACAAAGCAATGATTCAACAACCAATGAAGCCAAGCAGAATTTTTTATTTGACCACGAAACATATAAGGACCCTTCCTGTGTCTTCTGGGCACTTTCTCTCAATTCCTGAGCATCCTCAGCCTGGGTTGTATTTTCACATCTTAAGATGTATTTAGCACCTCACAGTTTTCACTTCTGCGACATATGGATGTATATTCTGTTTAGTTCAGAATGATCACTAGAATGCTTGATTGTTATTTGGTGCTAAATATTAGCATAGCTTTCCAGAAAGCTGTCTGGTATGCTGGAAGTCTAAGCAAACTCATCTTTTGAGAGTACGTTATCATAATGTTTAACTGAAGATTGATCACGTGGTTCCTTGTAGCATCCCAGTTTCTGGTTAAATTCCTTTTTCTTTTTAAAGAAGAATTCAATGAATTTTCCTCTCCAAGTGCTCAACAACCTAAGCGTTACATAGAGACATCAGAAGTCTTTAATGCAGGTTTTCAGAGTAAATGAAACCTTTTTTCAGTGTGGTTGCCTTTGTAATAACAGTCTTCTTATTTGTTGGATACTTATGTAACGTAAGATGAAAAGACATTTTATAGCCTTCTGGCAAGAGGACTTAAAATTAACAGCATACCTGTGGCTGCCCTAAGCCAGGGAGGGAGTCATTTTCAGGCCATGGGAAAACTGCAGTTTTGCATCCTTCACTTCTTCTGACCTACTGCTATTCAGTATTTCCATGGGCTTGTTTTTCATGAAAGCATCATCGTGCACACAAAGAAAAACTAAGTAATGGATCCTGATGAAAGAACAGAGGCCGAGGTGGTATGGGATAACTGTCACCCATTAACATCTCCCCAAAGAATGTGGTGGTTTAACTTATTCTCTCATTTTATATTTTCATGCTTGGCTGAGCCCTGGTGTCGCACGCGGCCGGCTGGCTCTGTGCAGGAGCCACCAGGCCAATTTGCTCTGGCAACAACTAACCCAAGGCCATGCGGTGCCCGCTGCAGCCTGAATCGAGGCCTGCTCTGTGGCCGTGTCCTGCAGCAGTCCCAGGCAGGCGGCCTCCGCCAACCCTAGGCAGGGTGTTTTGTTTTGCACAACAGTTGATGGCTTTCACGTTTCCTCCCTGTCGATACGCAAAAAGGAAAACCACAAAACGATAGCGATCTGAGTTTGGTCTCACCTGTACGGGGCTGGCAGCTGTGCTATCCCATTGAGTTTGGCTGTGCCGCCCCACCGCTCTTTGGGCTGGGCCTTCCAGCAGATGTGAACTTGATCAGCATCAAGCCCGATCTTTTTCATGCCCGTTCTTGCTGTGAATATTTGTTTTCCCTTACACGTTTCTACCTGGAACCTGACTACCTCCTTGCAAAGTTTTGTTATTTAAAAGTAATCTGACAATAGTTTTCAAAAAGATAATTACTCTCCATCAGAAGTGCAGAATGCTGCTAATCCCCAGAGAAGCTCACCCAGCGTTTCCTCCTCACCATGTAAGCATATCACCTTGGCTGTGTCTCAGGACTTCCCAGAGCTCATGTGGCAGTTCATGGGCCCTCCGTGCTGTGGTTCTTCTCACCCCTGCCTGCACTGGGGAGGGATGTGCAGCAGCAGCACGAGGACGGGGCAGCTTATGTGGGAGACGTGTCAGGCCCTCAGCCACAATCCCGCCTGGAAGAGCAACTCTGCCCTCCTAAAAGCCCTACGAGACCTGCCGTGGCCCCAGCTGGTTGAGCCCCCAGCTGCACAGTTCAAGGAAGTATGCAGCTAATTGGTGTATTGCCTCTGCTGGGGCCCAGGCAGGCTAATGCTAGCGCTCCCACGCCAGGCAAACTAGTGCTCCTTTGCTTCTTCAGCCTTCAGACTGTCAGAGCCTTTTCTCTCAGCGGTAACAATTACCAACAACACTGGAGATGGCGGTGGCATTAGATCTGAGAATGACTCATCACTGAACCAGCCCTGTCAAGCAAGATAAATACAATTTAGTTGTTAGCTAATCTATTTTTGTTTGTGTTCTCAATTCACCCAGGACAATGATTACATTGCAGTCTATCATGCTAGCATTAAGGATATTTTGCTACAACGTGCTTAGCTTTGTAAAGCGAACGTTTATGAATACAATGGCCGTATTTGTCTGTCAATATTACTTCACTGCTGACATACCGCACGTCAGGTTTCTATGGCATGACAGAGACCTGAGCAGTAAACTATTCTGGATTTGGGGGAGTTAAGTTGTGAAAAGGCACCATTTAGTTTACCAGCATTTCGGTACCGAGCAATTTCACCTCAGATATACTTCTGCTATCTGTCGTCTGTCAGTCTGTCCTTCCTTCATCTCTACGACTCAAACCCGTGGTTTAATACCGCATTGAATCAGCCTTGGACTTTGTCACAGTCTGACCCCAGAAGAAAAGCTGACAGGCTGCTCTGAGTGGGCTCGTAGGATGCTTTGGCACTTCCATGCTGAGCTTTATCAGCGCCCAGATCGGCTCTCAAGGTGCTCAGTGCCTCCCAAACTCTCCTCCTGAAACAATCCAGGCTTTGGTATGGCTTCGCATTCAAGTTATTTATTTCCATTGTATTTCCTCTCCCTTTGTTTTTGTTTTTGTTTAGCACTTACTTAGCCCTTGGGAAAGCTATTTATGGAAATTTCAGATTTTCATGATAAAGAAAGTGTTTTGCAATTAGAACTGGAGGAAACCATTGATCTCGATAACAGGGTGAGAAACTTTCTCGCTTGCAAGGTTGGCGAGTCCCATTAGCAATCGCCAAACTGCCAAGCAGCAAACGAGCAAAGATGCATGGCGAGGAGGAGGTGAAAAGCGTAATAAAAAATGCTGGTTTTCTCTGTTTGACTTTCTTGCCAAGCTGGCGTACCGGAGAAGACATTTGCCAGCTGTCATATCTGAAGAAAGACTCAACTGAAAGCTCTTGCTATGCTCAGTTCACCATCAAGACTTTTCTTTTTTTCTCAGAATCAGCCAGATAAGTGATTATTTTGTGCTCAGTGAGAAACCTTGTGGCTTTGCAACGTTTCACCCGACCTGCTGCAATAATCAACGTCTCTGCTGCTGAAAGCTCTCAAACAAAAATAGTCGGAATAAACTTCCAATCCTTTGGAACCCCGGCAGTCGTGGGCATCTTTCGGGAGAGGCAGCAAATGCAGGCTGACTGTCCATTATTGTGTTTGTCGTCTGCTGCGGTCCTTGAGGTTGCTTCTTGTATTTCCAGCGACTGTAAGACGTTCTTGCAGAGCTTACTGGTTCATCGCGATACGTTAAACGAGCTGCAAAGTGCTGTGGGAAACCATAGCAAAGATGCTTAACAGACTGATACACTGCGCTATGTCTGTAACCTCGTTCCATCTGATAGTGCCGTCGTTTTGAATGGGCTGTGTGGGAGGCAGCTTGTTGCCCGACCTGAGCTCATGCCACATTTCTCAGGCAGATGCTTCCGTCTCCCCGACGTAACCTGCAGGCTAGACAAGGCTCACGGGAGGAATACGTGTGAAGTAATTTCCATTCTCCCCTCTTCCAAGTATGTAACACCGTTGCACTGCTTGTCAGATATATTTTGAGACAATAGTTTTATTTTTCTCGTCTATAACATCGGGTATTGTTATCACTATCATTACTATTATTACGTATTATTGAAACCAGTCTGAAACTGCATACCCATGTGCAATTGCATTTGAAACACTTAGCTGAGATGAGATGAGATAACCACCGTGCGTGAGGCTCAGCCAGCTGGAGCAAGGGGGCAGAGGACTTCCAAAGAGGAGCTGGGATGGCGTATGCAAAAGGCTCGTTCAATGCGTCAGCTTCCCTCGCTGGAAGAGCAGGAAAGATCCAGCCTGAGGCCAGGACCCGGCTTTCTGGGTGAGAAGAAGCACAGGAGCACCAATGCCTGTGTCTGAGTGGTATTTCCAGCCGAGTTCCTGGGCTGCGTGGCTGAAATCTGGCAGAGACCACGTACTAAACTTGACCCCAAAGTGGTGTAACAGACCTGTGGCCTCATCCTTACCCAACTCCAACGCCTGTCTGCACTTGAACTAAATGTTAAAAAGTGGTATTTCCTGAGAGCACTGTGAGGAGCCTTAAGGGCTGGCTACCAGGCATGCAGTGAGAGCCAACAGCTGGCCTGGCCGCTCTACTCCTTATCTCCAGACTGATAGCATCAAAGGTCTCAGTCTGTTCTAGCTGGGGGCTGGCTCTTGCCAGGCAGTGAATGGCTTATGAAAGTGCTTCAGCGTAGATTTCAGGTGGGTTTCAGCACTGATGCACTCACTACAGTAGCATCCCAGTTACTGAGGACTGGATCCAATGTAGGATTTGGAGATGCGAAGAACAAATGCCTCAGGAGGAAAGTGGCCGTAAACCACTTGTGGCAGCTGCCCAGCCTGCATCAGCAGCTTTTTGTGGAAGTTCCCACAGGTGTCTGTATGAGAGCTTCAGGGAAACCTATGGAACAAGTTCAGGGTATAGGAAGGTAACTTTTTAATATAAATGAAATCAACACATTTTCACCCACATTTTTGCTTTTCACTGAAATGGATCCAGCTGTGGAAGCACTAGCAAGGAAGAATGTGACCTCAGGTCTTTGTTAGAGGGGTGGGAACAGTTGTAGTAAGGGGAAATCAATGCATGATCTTTTATGGCCAATACAGGCTATAAATTACAGACCAAGGCAGATAAAGCATTTAGAAGTCACACTTGCAGAGCTGTGGTGAAGAGATAACAAAGGAAAACTGCACCCAAGTCCCAGTTCTTCAGCACTTACGATCTTAATTAAAGGGTAATGTAATCAATCTGGTGATTAATCATAAACTCTTTATTGAAGGAGAGCAGTAGGCATTCCTACCAAAGGCTCCTGCGCCCATTTTGCTATCAGTCTGTCTAACCTCACTGCACTGAATCCTTCCTGCTCTGAAATATCTTCACGGGCACCTGTGGGCTTATATCAAGATAAGATCAGCCCGAGGAGAAAATCACAAGATACTCTACCACCTACCTGGAGTTAAATAAATGGATTCAAATCCATGTTCCTGCAGGGAGATGAGAAATCTGAATGGCATCGGTAATGCATTGTATGCATAAACTATGCGTTCCTTAAGGACATTAAACTTGCAGTCCCTCAGGGGAAGGGCATGAACTGTCACTGCTCCCAGCAGTACACATGGTGGCATGAGGGACACCAACAAGGGACACCGCTACCCATCCTGCTGCACAGCACCACCACTGAAGGCAACGGAGGGTCTGGAAAAGATGGAGCGATTGCCTGCCGCAGCCAGCAAGGACAAAATGGCCAAGAGTTTGTGCATTCAGATCCCTGTGGGAGGATGGGAACAACCTCTCCAATCCCTCCTCCACGATCCTGGCTTTACTGCAAGAACCCGGCCACAAAGCTAAGCCGGCCTGTTTACCAACGTAACAGTCAGAGCAAGAGCTTACATCATATTGGAGCAAACAAAGCCTGGGGGGAAAATACCTCTAACTTAAAGTATATTGTGCTGTAAGAGCTAGCGGCATTTCAGGGTCCTTTTGTAATAAACTCCCACGCTGGAGCCTTAAGCATTAATGGTCTGTGAAAGCTATTATTTGATGTTTTTAGCATTGAATTTCATTCTGACGGGACTTTATGATACGTATTACAGAAAAAATACTGTTAACCTAATCATATTAATACCAAATCTTTGTACTGCAATAGCTTCAAACATTTTGAGCAAGGCACAAACCTGACTTTTCATAAATACAGAAAGACAGAAGTTTTACTGATGTTATTCTCCTACTGCTTCCCCGACTGCATCTGTTAGAGTCACTAAGACCAAGGGCCATCATTCCTCTCTTTTACAGACAGAAAAGTGGAAAAGATGCTTGGCTTTCCAGGGCCGAACCCTGCACTTCTTATTCCCAGGGAGAGCCTCTTCGGGCATTATCAATTTGTCTTTGTGTATGGGAACTGTTGAATCACGGCCTGAACCTCTGATTGACCACCTGAGGCGAGCGCTGAGTCAGCTGCAGGGGCACAGGTGAATGCAGTTTCACCTGAGTGACCGGAAGGGGGGGAGCCATGCTCCTTCCCTCCCAGACCCCATTTAAGGGCTGACTCCCCAGGAGGAAGGATCTCCAGATAGAGATCCTTCCTCTGGGAACCTTTCAGCAAGCACAGGACACGGGTAAGATCTTTATTTCACTCATACTTTGTAACAGCATAGTTTTTCCTAATCCAATACCTGTTTGCCATACACTTTGTCTTTTGAAGACATGCCTGGCAGAAGTTGTGTCTGAAATATAATTCCTGATTTCTGCCGCTGCTGACAGTTTAAGTTATGAAGAGGAATTTTAAAGTTCTTTTTAGGTCTCTCACTTTTTACGTCACAGTTTTCCTTCCTGCATTTCGGTTGGTTTTGGTAGTCTTATCGGAGTCTGTTTCTCTTTGTCTTTATTAAAACAAACTCTACCCTGTCTGCCTTTGAGATTCTAAATGCAAAGGGAAGAAAAAACATACAGGTAGTAAATACTCTGAAACATTCATCTAAGCATATACTTCAGACAAAGTGAATCTGCATCCTCGTGTCGTCAAGGAGGGCCCTTTAAGCTTGAAACGAGAGCAGATTCTTTCAAACTTTCCCAGAGAACAGCAGTGACCTTGCAGATCAGATAACCCATGGTCTACAAGAGTTCAAATATGTCATCAGGACTTTATTTTACTGCTCGGTGTTCCTCAGCCTAGTTGTTCAAGTCAGGCTAATTCCAACCCCTACTCCCCCAGAAAACCCTACAGGAGTGCACAATGCCAGCAGAGCAGAGCTGGGTATGAGCAAGGATAAATGAGGCCGTGTGCCAAAAGCTGGACTGTCAATGAGAGGCTGCGAGCCGATGGGCACAACATATTAAACCGAAGGAAAATACTTGTTTCCCTTACTTCATTTCTCTAGCAGGCTGCAGCTCATGAAATCCATCATGGATTTCACGTTAGTACAGAAATCGAGTCCAGCGCTTCTCCACTGACTCTCGGAATTAACTGAGACTTCTCCTTCTCTTTTTTATAAGACAAATACTTCTTCATGTTGCTGGGGAAGCAACAGTGTTGCTTCCAATTTGTTGCACCAATAGCATTTGATTCAGTGCAGCATGAGCCACTGCAGGGAAGAAAACCAAGAGAGGACCAATCGCTTCCAGCAACACCAACTCTAGATTAGTTGAGCCTTAACTTCAAGCTGTACCCCAAGGCTCCAGCTCAGCAACAGGTATTTTACTTCTGAGCTCATGAGTAGTTCTGGCGTCCTTGTGTGTTTTGACTTTTCACATGCTTCAACCTTTTATTGAATGAGCTTCTAAATCATTTGAAAGCCAGCCCCATTTCCATGGCTGAAAACCATTGTATTACATCACTGGGTCGCTCCAGAAGTAGGAAAAAAATATTTTTGGTATTTCTCGAGACAGTTTTACCGTTGTTATGCTGCTGTTTTGCTGGGATTTGGCTTCAGTAAACGGTTCCAGCCCCAGTCTGAACTCAAAGCCAAAGCTGGGGTTTGATGAAACACTCGGGTGCCGGACTGAACGCGCTCCAACTATACAGGGATTTTGGAGAGGAGAGATAAGGTGAGGGCTTTCAAGCAAAAAATGTAGCCGTTCCCCTTTTCCAGATCCTCCCCTTCCCAGCACAGTATTCTGGGCAATTGCTTGCCCGTTTCAAGACCTGCTGCAATGAGCCCTGGTGTCATGGTGCAAAGCAGGGAAGACGAACTTGTGCCGAGATGACTCAGTACTTCAGGTTGGAACTAAGTATCTTTTTTGAGTTGGTTTGTTTCCCTTCGAACTCCTGAAGCCTTGCTTTTGAACCTCCTATGGCCTCCCAGAGGTAATGTCAGAGGATCCCAACCTCCCTCCATCCATCCGTGTGTCTCCGCAGCCCAATGTGACCATTCCTAGGGGATGCCAGGGTTACACCCTCTGTTTTTTAGCAGCGTGCCAAATATTCCCTGTTACCATCACGTGGATGGAGGCAAGACGTGCTGGCAGAGCCATTCCCTTTCCTGAGAGATTGGGGGCCCTACAGCACAGGGAACAGCGCAGGGCTCCAGGTCCTTCCTAGGCCAAGGCAATGCTCGTACCATGGAGAACCTTATTCTTTGGAAACAAAGCACCTCCGATTTAGCTGGTAGTCAAAACAGACATTCACGTTTTAGTCGGGCTTTCTGCTTTAACCCATCTGAAATGCAATACCCGTTAAGGAAGATGTCAGCACACCTTTGCCTTTTCTTTTTCCCCCAAGAAGAAGAGCCCGCAGTTTAAGGTTGTGAGTCTGAGCAATTTAGTAAATGATGTAAATACAAATGAAAATTAGCCAACAAAAGAAATTCAATTGAGTTTAATAGGAGGCTATTATCATACCTCGCATTCTCTGCTGCCCTAGCACAGGTATGAACCAACCACAGGGGATGGAACAGCTCTGTCTGCCTACATAGCGCATACATACATGGCAAACGGCAGCGGAAAACCCGGTTTATTTGACTGTAGTCATTAGCGCTGCGCATCACGGGCTCAGTCCCGCTTCCCAGAACGCTACGCCCGTCCCCCCCCCGCTCCCCAAGGAGCGGCACCGCACGGGGCCCGATGGATGCGAGCCCACCGCGGTGGGTCCCTCGCGTCACTCCGCCACTCCCGTCCGGCAGCC
>PPHD01018941.1:0-14323 GCA_002909625.1 Bambusicola thoracicus | reverse complement strand
GGCCAGGCTGGATGTGGCTCTGGGCAGCCTGGGCTGCTGGTTGGCGACCCTGCACATAGCAGGGGGTTGGAACTGGATGAGCACTGTGCTCCTTTTCAACCCAGGCCATTCTAGGATTCTGTGATGCTCCTAAATGACTTTGGGGGGAAAACAGTGCAGGAGGCCAAGCTGGTAAGTGTCATCTAATCAGCCAGTGCATGACTTGGAGTAAACATGGTTGCCATTTCTTCCTGGCCTGCTTTACAAGCTTTGTGGCTATACCCCTGGCACCCTCCCTGCACGTGGGGCGAGGCCATAAAGGCAAAAAGCCATCACTTTGGATTGCAATGCACAGAGATACCCACAGCTCCATCAGTGCTCAGAGCCCATCCTCTCTGGGCAACCTGTGCCCATGCCCCACCACCCTTATTATAAAAAGCTTTTTCCTTAAGGATCTCCCTGCGAAGTGCCTTATACAACAGAAAGCTTACTTTGCACGCTTCTCAGAAGAGGTCCTCACAACCTGAGGAGCAGCACTGCAAAACACCACCTCTATCCATCAACACCTAAAGTAGCTAAATACTCCTTTATAGCTCCCACACAGTTCCCATAGAACTATCTCCAGTCAAGACACAAAGCCACCTCCCTTGGTCTCCCATCTGCAGCCACAGGTATCTTTCAGAAACCCAAGTCCCAAAGATCAGCAGTCATTTTGGTAGGAAAGCTTAGAATCACAGAATTATAAAGTCTGGAAAGCCCACTAAGACCATCTAGTCCACCCATCAAGCCATCACCACCATACCACGTCCCTAAATGCGACACCTACCCTTTCTCTGAGCGGAGATGGTGACCCTACCCTGGACAGCCTGTTTCAACACATCACCACTCCTTCTGAGAAGAAATGTCTCCTAATGTCCAACCTGAACCTCCCCTGGTGCAACTTAAGACCATTACCTCCTGTCCTGTCAAAGACCTATTGCCTTTAGCTTCTGGCAAACCATGGGGACTCACAACGCAAGAAGCATTAGTTTATCAAACAGGGCAAAACTGCTCACAGTAAGGACATCAAAGCACTGGCACAAGGAGCTGAGGCAATCTTCATTATAGGAGGAATTTACAAGCAGAGCAGACAAGTGTGTCTAGTGAAGACAGATCATCTCCAGGCTCTTTCCACTAGTCTGCACAGAACTACCTCGCAAGCAACTTTATCCACCTCTTTTGCACTTCAACAAAATGGTTTTACAGATCTTTTGTCTAGGACGACAGCTACGCTTACTTAGAAATAAATACTCAGAGCAAAAAAGTGCTTTCCTTGCGCTTCCTGAGACACGCGGGTTTGATTAGGGCTGGTGAGGAGGGAAGCCTTGCTGATCAAATACAGTAGGTGATACGACCCAACATCTGAAAGGCTGGAAAAATAGCTTTAGAAAGCATTAGCTCCCACATTTTCGTGTAATCAGATGCAATGCTAGCCAACAAAACCCTGGTTCTAATAGCCAATCCAAGTTTTGCTTGGCTGGCAGACAAGAGTTGCTTTCTGTTTTTTAACTCCGGCATAAGTCACTCTTGAGAAACAGATTTAGCCTGCATTGTATTTTAAACAAGTCAATAAAAATGTAATTTAGAGGAGTTGGTATTAAAAGGTTGGGGTGAGGTTTTTCCATTTCTTATTCCTGAGTAAATGTTACACTCCCATCTATCTGTCTGGCGTGTACAAAGCCTGTCTAGAGCAGCTCCTCAGCAGTATGTGCTATCCCCAGTGATTTGTGAATGATTTTCCATCACTCTGAGTGGATATATTTTGCTTTACAGCTATCCCATCGTGCTGCCTTCCCTTCAGAGCTCCATTCCTGCACAGGTGAGAGCCTACATGGGGAGCACAGTGCCCCCATCATCGCAGCTTCCATGTGCTCAACGAGGGAAGAAATCCGAGCACATATATATATATATATGTATATAGAAGCGCAAATTCATTAAGGTCGGAAGGGACCTCCAAGATCCCCAGGCCCAACCATGCCCACTGCCCATGTCAGTGCCACATCTCCACCCACAGTTCTGGATCACCTCCAGGGACGGTGACCCCACCACTCCCTGGGCAGCCTGTTTCAACACACCACCACTCCTTCTGAGAAGAAATTGTTCCTAACATCCAACCCGAACCTCCCTCGGCGCAACTTGAGTCCATTACCTCCCCTCCTACCAGTAGTTATACAAGTCTTTGGACAAGGAGGCAAGTTTCCTAAGAAAAGCCTATTCTAAGCATCTAAAAACAGAGCACACTGGGACTGCAATGTATTTTTCATTACAGCACTACAGGCTGCATCACTACCACTGGGACTTTTTGTTTTCACAGATCAATCAAAAGCCCAACAGGTTGCTTGGAGCCCCTTCAGACTTCTTCTGCAGCTGCTTTGGGTTGGCGACTGGCAGGGCTGCCGGCATCCCTGGGAGGGAGGCACAGCAAACACATGACTGCAGACCTAAAAATACACTCTCGGTATCACAACAGGCCAAGAATAGAGAGTGGGACGAGGCCGATGCCAACGTGTTCCTTTGTTTTATTTTTCCACTCTGTGCAGCATCAGGTGAGCAACGGGACTGGCTCTTGGCACTGCTATGTGGGCTTGGGTTGGAAGGGCCATAAAGATCATCCAGTTCCAACCCCCCTGCCATGGGCTGGTTGTCCCCAGCAGCTCAGGCTGCCCAGGGCTCCATCCATGGCCTTGGGCACCTCCAGGGATGAGGCACCCACAGCTTCTTTGGGTGGTCTGTTCCAGAAGATGGGCGCCCCATCCTTGGAGGCATTCAAGGTCAGGCTGGGCGAGGAAAATCCTGGGAAAAGGCTGAGATAGGTCACGGTCACTAACAGAGAACCCCCGTGCCCTTGCAGGGCCTTCCTTCTGAAGGAGCACTGGGGTCTTTAGAACGTACAACTGGAGGCGAGGCCAGAGCCTTAGCAAGAAACCTATCAGGTGTGGGGAGGGACATCTCCTGCTAAGGCTTGAAGAAAAAAACATTAAGAGGCTATTGACAGATTCATAAGGGAGCTGGTATAATGGCTGTGGAGGGCTGGGTGGTGATCAATTACACCAACTTGCTGAATTTGGAGTAATGAGTGCTTTATGCCCGTGGGATCCCCGCTATTCTATCCACTTCAGTACAGCTCTCATGCACGGATCAAACTGCCTGCAAAGGTATTTATACACGGCTGGATCAATTCTTTGAATCCTCCTGGGTAAACTAAACAGAGTGCTTTCCCTAAGCATCCCCTCTAACACAGGATGCCAGGGCTGTTTCTCCCAGGTGCTCTGTGGGCTGGCACAGGGCTGGCACAGGTTCATCCATGGTCAGCACAAACACCTCACCTTCATTTCTTTGTCCCCAGCGAGGAGGTCCCAACCTCCTGTATCACACTGACTGCATTCACAGAACCATGGAACGGCCTGGGTTGAAAAGGACCACAGCGATCATCTGGTTTCAGCCTCCCTGCTATGTGCAGGGTTGCCAACCACCAGACCAGGCTGCCCAGAGCCACATCCAGCCTGGAACTCAGCAGGATCCTGCAAGGAAGCCCCATTAATACACCGCTAGGACACACAACTGGGATGCTTCCATTCTCCCTCAAGCCTCATCATCGTACAAAGAAGAGCAGGTTGCTCTGCAGCCAACCACCTCCAATTGGCACAGGTTGTCCATAGACGTGGTGGTGCCTGCAGACACCCACGGTCAGGGGATGGGCTGTGAGCACTGACGGAGCTGTGAGTGTCCATGTTCACTGCGGGCCTTGAAGGGTCCCTTCCAACTCAGACCACCCTATGACACAGGGCTCCTTATTTTCTTCTCCTTTAAGGGCTGTAAGTGTCTGTAAATAGAACATTCCGTGATGGCAGAAAAAAAAAAAACAAGAAGAAAAAAAGAAACCACCCCATCAAACAAGTAGGTCAATCAGATAATGGGAGTGATTTAGGAGGAAAAAAGGCAGCGTTCGTAATGGGCTAAAAACGGCTCCGATGTGTTGCTGAGAAAGAATATAATTAAGGGTATTTTTAAAGCGGCGCTTCCCCACCCCAGTCACAGAAATCACAGCTCACACTACCAGGATTGCTTCCACCTCATGGAGCAGGAATGTGCTGGCATGCCGCAAGCTGGCCGAAGAATGCGGAGTTTCCGTAGGACGAGAGAAGATCCCAACCGACAGCGGTTAGCTGCATTCTTTCACTGGTACATCACCGCGACCCACTGATGCGGCACCACAGCGGCAATGGGAACCGGCCTGGGGGTGGGATGGGACATTTCGGTCCCCTCCATGGTTTATGAGGTGGGGGGAGAGGTGTGAAAAACGCAGATGCGGGTGAGCGAGGTGGGAAGCAGAAGGTGATCGGATGGGTGGTGGGGTATGTCCTCCTGGAGGCTCTCTGGTTGCTGCTGGGCTGTGAGGATGGACGTGGGTGCCTTATGTAAGGAGCGCACCTTCGAGCCGCGTTCATTCAAGACCGAGCTCCTTGGAACAAGGCTCTGCCCTAATTAGGTGCACATGGCCCAATTCAAACGCATCCGGGACATGACTCAGGAATTACCGAGTGGAAGGCTCCGGCCCTGCCTTACGCAAGAGGTCACTCCAGACAAACCCTCTGGCTCCCTTTGGCCCGAAAATACTGAAACCCGAGTGCTGAGCGTGGGCAAAGCGGGCCGCCTCCTTGCTTTCCTGGGGCTACACCAAGAGCCAGGCAGCCCCGTGCTGAGCAGCACCGGCCGGATCCCCGCGTGGCCCCGGGGCTGCCGGACAAAGCCATCGCATCCAAGGATGCCGTCGGACGTGGGAAGCATCTCCGGGGACATTCCCACCCACTTCGCTCTCGGCACTGCCAGAGAGGAGCAAAGGGGATGAGTCAGGCCCAGAGAGTTCATTCCTTCGACTCCCGCTCCTTGCTATAATTATCCTTTGGGGTAATTAGATAAGCAGCCCTTCCTTTCATCTCGCCATAGCCGAACCGCATGCGGTACCATCCGCCCTGTAGGGTGAGGAGCTGCTGCCAGCCCCCAGGTGGGAGCGGTGCCCCCCGGCCCCCACAGCCTCCCCCCCCAGAGCCCCGCACCCACTGGGGATCAGCGAATGCACGACAGAGGTGATGGGGGAGGGAGAACTGGGGGCTGCATCAAAAGGAGGCACCGGGAGATGCTCATCTAGAGACACCACTGCCTGCGCAGGGGTGGCTGAAAGCCTACAAACCCAACTGGGAGCAATCCCCCCACCCCCTCAGCACCCCAGCGAGCAGCAGGCACATCAGGCGTGCCAAGCCCGGCAGCTCCCTGCTGGAGAATGTGGGCTCGAGCCTCCCCCCCTCCCATCCCACCCGCACTCCCTCTCCTACAGGCACGCACAGGGAAAGGGAGGGAGAGAAGAGAAAAACCACAAGCAAATGTTCTGCTGCACCATTTCCCCTCGTCAGGCTCTCGCATTCGAGGCTCGAATCGTCTCCAGGAGGAAAAGAGAAAGGAGCAACCAAATCCTGGAGGCAGTGCCAGGGGACATGCATGATGCCCCATTGACACTCGGTGTAAACGTAACCTCCTCTGCCAGAGCTTAAATGAATCAGAAAATAATTAAGCCTTACTGGCAAATGTCGTTTTCTTTTATATATGGTAAAAACTCATCATGTCACAGGTTGGAAAACCTCCAAGTCTTTGACCTATGTGTTATCAGCAAGGACTGGTGGAGAAGGACACGCAGTGGCTGCATACACACGCAGCACAAGGCAGCTCCGGAGGCTTCCCAAGCAAGCTACACACCTGGGGCGACACAAAGAGCAGCCTGCTTTCTTGCTGCGATACACCATGGGGGGAACTGGCCTTATCTCTGGGCATCCCACGGTGCCTGCTGTGGTCTGACCGCTGCTGTCCCACCCTGCAAACAGAGCCCGGCGTTTGCAGCACTTCGGAAAAACAGTTTCAGAGAGGCAGCAGAACCTCTCTTGGCACCTCCAGCAAGTTTCCATGAGTTCAATGCTGAGGGATGATTTCACTTCTGAGCCGAAACGTGGAAAGAGGCAGAATGAGTAAGGCGCAGCTAAACACACGCTTGTGCCTCTCCTGAGGCTGAAGGGCTCCTGGCAGTTCCCTGGGGGCACTGCCTCACCCTGCACACATAGGGAGATGCTTGCAGGGAAGATTTCTGAGCCGTGTGCCAGCAAATGGAGCACCAGTGGGGGTTTCTCTGAGCCCTGGTGGGGTTCACACCCTGTAACCATGGCCTGAGGGTGCAGGGGTGCCCCGGGAACCCCATTTTCCCTGCACCCGCAGCACCAGGGGCTCTGCCTGGGATAGAGACAAGCCCAGATACTGCAGTGCTGTACACCACGTCCTGCACATGGTCCTCCTCCATTCAAAGAAGGGTGATGATTTGCAATAAAAGGTGGTGAGGCACTGCACAGGTTGCCCAGAGGGGTGGTGGTGCCCCATCCCTGCAGACAGCCAAGGTCAGGGGATGGGCTGTGAGCACTGATGGAGCTGTGGGTGTCCCTGTGCACTGCAGGGGAGTGGGACCAGAGGGCCCTTAAAGGCCCCTTCCAACTCAAACAATTCTATGCTGCAATATGCTTACAGATGAAGGCTGAAGCGGCTGCAACCCACCTGAAAGCAGAGCACTCACCAGCCAAGGGCAGCCCCTGCATGCAGCAGGGCAGGGGTTTGGGTAGGGATGGAGCCAGCCCAGGGGAACACCACGAGGTCCTGCAGCATCCCTGCCCACACTGAGCAGCAGCGGCGCCGCAAGCAAAGCCAAGGTTATCCAGGTCCAAGTAACTCAGCTATAAATAACACCACTGCTCAGACTTCCCGAGCAGAACGTGTCTTTTCTGGAGCTTGGAGTGATGGAAGGAAATGGCAGCAGTCAACAGGTAGCAGGCATTCAGTTATTTAAAGCACTTTCATAAAATTAATAGGCATTTTCCTTACAGAGGGGAAAAAGGGAAGAGATGGCGATAGGACATACCCCAGGGACCCAGACGATCCAATTTCAGGCACCTAATTAAAATTACATTTCAATTAATTTCCAATTACTTTCTTTTAAATCCATTTTTGTATTTATACTCCATCTCTTTTGGTGAGCTGCCTAAAAACGAGCACATCCCTTTCCCCTGCTCCTCAATCCAACACCACCTCCCATACCAGCACTGCCGCTGCAGCTCTGCAGCACACGCAGCATTTGAACTTCCAGGTCTGGAATAATTCATTATATCATTGCTGAAGGCATTGCTGGCACATCACGTATTTCTCCTCCGCCTCTGATCCTTTTCCCCTCCAAACTACCGAGGCCTTGTTTAAATCAGAGCTTCGTTATTAGGATTGTTACTACTACTGCGGGCTCTTGGTTGCTTCCGGAATTGCTCCTACCTCCCTTCAGGTCCTATTGGCACCACTATGGGGTCACAGTGATGGAAGGAGTCATAGCAAAAACCATACAGCTGCTAAATAACGGAGCAAACCAACTCTTCTGTGCTGGTGCAGTTCACATTCTTCATAGCTCTGGTTTAACCCCAGGGAAACATCACTAATGCCTGGAGAGGCTCATCCAGGTTTGCAGGGCGCCTGGGAGCCCCCAGTGCCAGGTGACAGCCTGCAAGAGTGCAGGGTTGGGTTTTTTTGGTAGTTTTTCAATCTCTGTGCTCATCATGGAGAGACCCCAGCAGGCCTAAAAACACCTCTCCACCCTTCTGCTGAGCCCACCCTGATAGAAACTGGCACAGAAGGGGAAGATAAACACACTGGAACAGGTTGCCCAAGGAGGCTGTGGATGCCCCATCCCTGCAGGCATTCAAGGCCAGGCTGGATGTGGCTCTGGGCAGCCTGGGCTGCTGGTTGGCAACCCTGCACACAGCAGGGGGTTGAAACAACATGATCACTGTGATCCCTTTCAACCCAGGCCATCCTATGACTCTATATAAACCAGCTGAGGGCACAGGAGGGGATTTTCAATAACCAATTGGGATCACAGAACCATTCAGGCTGGAATAGATCTCCAAGATCCCCAACCCCAGCCCACCCCACCGTGCCCACTGCCCACATTCCTCAGTGCCACATCTCCACAGTCCTGGAACACCTCCAGGGACGGCGATTTGCTCCTAACACCCTTAGAAAGGGAGAAAGAAAATCTCTGTGTTCTTTTACTCTACCCTTAAAGAGACCCATTTGATTCCTGATGCTCCGGCATATTTCTGTCTCTTACTGTACTTCAAGGCTATTTTCTCGCTGCCAAAATATGCAGTGAAAAGCAACACAAGCCCTGCAGCTCTGGGGGAAGGGCTGGCCCTGCAGCTCTTGTTATCTTTGGATGGAAAGGCAGAGACAGGCAGACACGGTTAACGCCTCGGATATATCCAGATCTAACCACTGTCCTACCAAGGAAGTTAGAAAACAGAAAAACATCACACAGGGCATTGCAAACAAGAAGATGAAAGCCCAGCTGGATTTATTTCCGGCGTCCACGGCCTCTCGGATGCAGCCCACTTGATGATGCTGACTGGGAGCTGAGCAGCACCAAACCTCCTCCTGGAGGGTCACCGCTTCCAGTGAGCCTCTGCTGTTGTGTCATGGACCTGATGGTCCTGGCTCAGGTTGGGTATTGGGGATGATTTCTCCTCCAAAAGAGAAGAGATGTGCTGGCATTGCTGCACAGGGAGTGGGGCAGTCACCATCCCTGGAGGTGTCCAAGAGCCATGGAGACGTGGCACTGAGGTACACAGGCAGTGGGCATGGAGGGGATGGGTTGGGCTTAGGGATCTTGGAGGTCTTTTCCAACCTGAATGATTCCGTGATTCTCACACAGGGGGGTTGTATTAATTGCTGTGCTGAAAACTCAGAGGGAGCGTGCTGAGCTTCAAAGACCCATTTACTTCCCCCAGAACAAGAGACAAAAGTCCTTCGGTCTGTTTTCCATTAGAAGAGAAGTAGCCCAAATAGCATCCTATTGTTCTTCTGCTTATGGGGCTTGCTTCCCAAACTCGCATCACAGTCCAGTTGGTCTAGATGGAAACTAAGAAAACCCCAGAAATGCTGGTTTTTGGTAAATGAGAGTTTCCACTGGGAAAACCTCACTTGTAAGCCTTGCTGCTGAGACTGCTTCCCAGGCATCTGCTAGCAGCTGCCAAGGGCAGAAAATCCAGCAGACACCCAACCTGCCGTGCCCCAGCACCCGTGCATCCCTGCCCCCTCTACAGCCAACATAATGCAAGCAGAAAGCATTGCCACCCCAGCCATGCCCTCCAGCATTCGGTCACCAATGTACTTGCAGAGCTCAGACAGTTATCAGTGGGGCTGGCCACACGTTGCATCACATGGGGGGACCAGGCTGAGGACACAGCACCAGCTGCTAACCATATAGACCTGGCCATTAATGTCCAGCATACATCTAATCGTAGAGGTACAGCAAGTTCCTATATGGAAAACACCAGCAACATGGTGCAGATGAATAGACCACACTGTGCGCTGCTCCTGCCTACACAGGACACACAGACTTCACCAAGCCCATGCAGAGCAACTCTCTGCAAGCTGGAGAACTGCCTGCGTGGTGAGGAGGGTGGGCTGCAGGAAGGCTGCTTCTGCAGATGGAAGGCTGCTTCTGCACATGCCACAGGGCTTGGGTTGGCCAGGAACAGGACTCGCCGTGCTGGGGGAATGGCAAAGCCTTTCCTTCCACTCACAGATGTTCCCCTAAGTACTTTGCTAACTCAGTCGACACCTCCACACTCAGTTGAACATATGGCTTTTGTACCAGCGCTGCTTTCACTTCAATAGGCCCCTGCAAAGTGTTTTAAGGACAGGCTGGACTGCTAAACTATCATTAGAGACCCTTTTATGGAAAAAATAGGGTTTACTTTAGCCTGCTTTTTGGAGCCTCGGCATCAGGGCAGGGTCTGGGTGTGAGCCCTGGCTCAGATGCCCAGCTTGGGGACACGTCATCCTGTGCTTCCAGGGGCATAGTGCCCACAGCCAGCTGGAAAATGGCCAAAGAGCTCTAATTAATCCAATTGCTCGTTTGCATTTACGGAGCTGCTTGTCCAGTGGGCTCCAGCAGATACTGAAGGCAAAGGGGAGCTGCTGTGTCCCTCCCTGAGTGCAGAGGGACTCAGGGCTCAGGGAGGTGCTGCCTTAAACCTGCCCCATCCCTTTGCTGGTTTGAAGGCCAGGAGGACAAATGGGAGGGGTGGGAAAAGGCAGCAAGAGTGTGAAAGCTGGCTGAGACCACAGCAGCTGCACCAAATGGCACATCACAGAACCATAGGGGTCGGAGGGGACCTCTAGAGATCACCGAGTGCAAACCCTGCTAAAGCAGGCTCCCTACAGCAGGCTGCACAGGAAGCATCCAGGTGGGTTTGTGTATCTGCAGAAAAGGAGATTCCACCACTCCTCTGGGCAGCCTGATCATGTGCTCCATCACAGGAGGGAGAGGGAAAAAATCACCCCCCTCACCCTGCTGGCCACCATCTATGGCCCTCTTGGCCACTGGGGCACACTGCTGGCTCACCCTGACGGTTACCAGGACACCCAAGTCCTGCCCTGCAGAGCAACTCTCCAGCAGCTCAGCCCCAAACTGTACCGGGTATGCATGTGGATAGGAGGGGAAACCCTGGGAAAGGCTGAGTAACGGGTGGGCATGGGGCAGACGGAAGAAAGGATAAAGAAAGGGAAAGGCAGCAAAACAGTACCAAAATGAAAAGGCCAGTAGGAGCGATACAGAGCTGGCTTGCAGTGCCTGGGACCTTGCATTTTCTGGCCTTATTTATGAAACACAAATAATCCAGCCTTCTCTGTACGCAGCCAGATCCGGTGGAATTACACGTCTGAAGGCTCTGTCAACAGACCTATGGAAACACAGCTCAAGGCAACCCACGCTAACAAGGGTGCCTTTATCGTTGGACCTGGCCACCTGAAGCACATGGGATGGCTGTGAGAGTGCTCCATGGGCTGCTGGGGACACCGTGGGCTTGGACCTGGTGCCACGACCCAGCAAGGAGAGCTGCCCATCCTGCAGAGATGGTGGCAAACGCCAAAATAAAACCCAACTCACCCAAAAGGCAGAGGATGGAGTGACAGGGCATGGGGTGACAGGGCATGACTGTCCAGCCTGTTGGACGGGGAAGATGATGGGCCCTCCAAGAGCTTGGCCCCAATAAGAACAAACCAAAGGCAAATAAAAGGCTCCACTTCAAAACTGGAGGTCACGAAGAGGAACGCTCGCCTGATTATTCCTTCCCTATTCACACTTTCAACTGCACAGGCAGATTTTTAAGGCAATGCAGAAAGGCCTCAGCACATTTCTGTGTGTACGTGAGCACACTCACTCCATCCCAGCGCTGCACGGCACCATGCCTACACCCACACCCTGTGCTTACTGCAGCGCTTCTATCCAGAGCCCTCAGCCCCAGTTCATAAAGCTCCCTGGCATCCTTGCCAGGTAGATTAGCTGCCCCTCACAGGGAGGACCACGGAACACAGATGAAGCCATCAGATATCTCCTCTTGCAAACCATGGACCCCTTTTTGTTCCTCATTGGGACAAAGGGATAACAGCACAGCACCCTGCGGGGGGCTCAGCAGTTTCATGCAAGGCAAAGAGGGGATTTTATTTCATCTCAGAGCAGGCCCTGGGAGCCACCATCCCCAGCCAGGTTCATTGGTGGATGTCTACCCAGCTTCCTAAGCCAGAAAGGAGCATGATTTAGAGCTGGACTACAACAGGAGAACACCATCACACAGCACAGGACACAGGGATGTCAGCGCACAGGCCTCAAAACGCTGCAAGAGTTGCTCCGGGCGCTGCTTCCCTTATCCCAGTACCAAAAAAATAAGCCTTAATTCCTAATGACTGAACTTGGAAGCAAGAGCAAAGATGGTGTGGAAATACAGATCTTGGTGGCAGCGGGCTCAGAAGGAACAGCAGCACCTGCTATAGCAGCCGCCCTGCCTTGGTCCCGCTCCACGGCACAGGCGCTCGCCCCAGACTCCGGTTCCTAAATTTAAAACAGCCAAGCAGAAAGCAGCTTTGAAACAAGAGCCAAAGCCCAGAGCTGTGTGCGTGCCAGGAAGGAGGGAATCCATCCCCACGCGGCCCTCACCCTGCTCTGGTGGTGTGAGATGGAGACAGATGGAGATGGATGGAGACCCAGCTTGGGGAGCGTGGGTTTAAGGACAGCTCGGCCTTAGGAATTGCCTTCCCCTCTGCTCCCTGTGAGGGGCTGCAGCCGCCATGAGGCCTCTGCTCCGAGCCCAACAAACCCAGACCGCAGCCACCCCTCGCCCTCTGGACCCCTCCCCACCCTCACAGCCCTCCTTCGGCCGCTCTGGAAAAGAAAGAAATCCTCAGCACAGCAAAATTTAGCAGAACACGTCAACAACAACAAGTGGTGTGCTGTAACCCAGGCGCCTGTGTTCTCCTTGCTGGGAGGAGATGCATTTTTAGAAGGCTTCTTTTGCACAAGCTGTTGGTGTCGGTGGGCCTTTTGTTTTCCTTCCCAGCACCGAGCGCTCACGAGCATCCTGGAAACCAACCAAAGGCCATTTTTAGACCGAGATGTGAAGAGAAGAAGAGCGTGTCTGAGCTAGATGCAGAACTCTCAGCCATATGCTGGAGGTTGCTGTGACAAAAGAGACAGTGACAATGCAGGGAAGCCTCAGCGCTCGAGCACCGGGTAGATAGGTGAGATCAGAGATCGGCTCACTATCTATTTCATTGATGGGGTTTAAAAGGATGGAATTTCTCTCTAATGTGAAAGCAGTCTAATGTGAAAGGGTCCCTTCCAACTCAGACGAATCACTCTACGATTCCATGACAGTTATCAAATTGCTCACTGAGATTTAAAAGCAGTGCAAATTTTGGTGTCTACTCAACAGAGGCTGCCCAGAGCTGTGGGTGCCCCATCCCTGGAGGTCCACGGATGGGATCCTGGGCAGCCTGAGCTGGTGGGGGACACCCAGCCCACAGCAGGGGGTGGAAATGGATGCATCCTAAATATATCCACATCAGTATTAAATTCTGCCACGGAGGCAGGAAGCTGCTGCCCAGCGCTGAGCCCCCTGATGAGGGAGGTGGCAGCGAGGCATCCCACCAATGCTTCCTCTCCCCCATCCCTCTGAGGCAGCCGGTGGCCACGCCGAGGGGCCCCGCTCATCCTCAGCCTCCCCTTCCCAACCCAGCTACAGTTTCAGGCTGCAGTTGTTCCCCAATCACTTCTTGTTATATGCACCCCATCCTTCTTCTGCAAACCCATGGCCTGGCGCAGGGTGCCCGCACAAGACAGCGGCGTGCTTTAGGAGAAGAGCAAAGTTAAAGCAACCTTTCCCTAAGATCCAATAACCCAACAGCTGCTGCTACCTGGAGGATCCATATATAAACAGATCAAAATGACTGATTTCTACAGGGCATTCTGCAGGAAGGGAATAAGGAATGTGACAGCACTGCAGGGCAGCTGCACCTGCTGTGAAGCACTCCTCTGATACTGCAGGATCAACACGTGCTCCTATCTGCAAAAATACAGCAAGAGGAAGGGGCTTACAACAGTCCTGATCATAGAATCATCCACACAATCACAGAATGAATCACAGAACGACCTGGGTTGAAAAGGACCATCAAGATCATCTAGTTTCAACGCCCCTGCTATGTGCACACTCACCAACCACTACAAGTTTCTAACTTCAGCTTGGAAAGGACCACTAAGATGATGATACCCAACCCCAAACCACCCTCACCATGCCCACTGACCACATCCATCAGTGCCACATCTCCACAGCTCTTGAACAACTCCGTGGATGGTTATACTACCATCTCCCAGCCAATAGACGCCATGCCCAAAACTGCAGCTCAGCCAAGTAACCATGAGATGAGTTTTTTGGGGCAGAAAATGCTCAAAGCAGAACAAAGGAATGTATTTCAGACACAGAGTGCCACTACGTGTATCCAAAGTATTTCCATGTGGGTTCTGGAGAGCCAGCCACTGCGTTCTGGTGGCCAACAGGCAACCCACGAGCAAGTGCTGCAGATTAAGCGCTAAGCAACATTCCAAAACCAGCTGTAAACACTCGTGCCATCCGAACCCAAGGGCCAGGAGCAAGGCTGAGCCTTGGGGACAGCAGTCCCGCTGCTTTACAGCAAATGGGTTTTATTTGTTACGTGGTGAGAATCAAAGGGACACGGTTTAGCGGGCAGTGCTGGTGGTAGGTGGATGGTGGACTGGATGACCTTGGAGGTCTTTTCCAACAGGAATGATTCCATGAAAGGGTTTGTGTTCTTTAGGGGAGGTTTAGGTTGGATATGAGGAGGAAGTTTTTCCCCCAGAGGGTGGTGCCGCACT
>PPHD01018940.1:0-14324 GCA_002909625.1 Bambusicola thoracicus | reverse complement strand
CTAGATTTTTGTGTCTCATCCTCTTTTTTTCCTTCAAAGACACACTAACCTTTCTACCAGTACCTTTCTGTGAAATTTCATTTGTTAGTTCACTGGGTATAGAAGTGAGACCTGTCATTTTCTCCCAAAAAAGATTTGTTAGACCTCTTGCATTCTATATCCAGAGTTAACCCAGAGACCACACACGAAATTTCAATCTGACTCTGTTTTCCTTTTTCACACAGACACACAAGGTGTATTACCCAGATTTACCAATGGCTAAAATTGAAGAGAATATGTTTTGATGTATCTGTATGCTTCATATTTAAAATGTTTGTACGGTGTTATGTTGAGAATGATTGAAGATTAGTCTATTCATAGGTCGTTGTACAGAAATCTTGACAGGTTACCTACCAGTTTTGTAGTGGCTCAAATGTTTTGTCCCTCAAACAGCTTTTACTGAAAGGCACCACACTGCAGATGAATTTAGCATCCAGAATGATTTCTCGTTAACAGCATATCAAACTTTTCTTTTGCTTGCAAAAAGTCTACGTTGATGTCACTAACTCAACCCATGCAGATGGGATTATAAAGCACACATCTTCTATCTGATGTATTTTGGCAAATATTCATCCTTCATAAGGTAAAGCAGCTGCTGATCAGATACACTGTGAACTCAGCCAGATGCTTTGGGGATTTATTGCCGTTAATCCATAGGTATGCAGTGGAATATATATATACAGATGTCCTATTCCTCCCCCTACACAAACACACACAAAATGCACTTATAGGCCAACATGTCCTGTGCCGATATGTACATTTGTGTATATTGGGTCAATCTATTAGTTAAAGTGAAATTTTGTTTTTAAATGAAAATATTTTCAAAATATTGTCATAATTACACAATAGAAAGAGCTTATATATTTAAAAGCACATCTTAGAATCTTATTTGCTCATGTAATGCACTGTAAGTCTCTTGAGAAATGAGGAAGTAATGCATGATCGCACATTTGTGTAAAAATGTTTGAAAGCATGGTGTTATATATATAAAGTGCTTGCCTAGCTTTAAAGGTTAATGTCATTCCTTTATTGGAATTTTCATATTTATATATAGCATTTCATTATACAGTCAGCTGTGCACCATTTGCATGTCTGAAAGAATAGCATATACAAGTATAAAAACATGGAATTAGAGAGAATGCTTGCTTTACATAGCGTGTGGATTCTACACAACTTATTTCTTCATTTTATTAAATAAGCTTATGTTTGTTTTTTAAAAAATAATCTTTCTAGACTTAATTTTAACATCAAGGTAGTTTTATTCTTTTGAATATTCAAAGATTCTTAAAACACAATTGAAGCTAAAAGAGTCTACTTCTTAATAACAGTAACAGTTCATGTAAATAGCTCTAAGCTCATTTCTATGGTAACCCAATAAGAACAGGAAAGTTTGGTTATGTTGGTAGTACTAATGAATGTAGACAATATGTGAATTCCAGCTAATGCAGTTTTACTTTATATTTTAAGGGCACTTGCGTTTTTAAATTATGCCTTTTAGAAAATACAATAATGGTGTTTTATGTATTTAATGTTGCTTATGGAATGCAACGTGTTTAGTTCAGGAACATTGCTGTGTGTGGAGTGTGGTATTGAACTTGAAGCAAAGGAGTAAAAGGAGTACTTTACTTCATTTGTGTGTTTTAATGTGGGCAAGTGGCCACCAATAGTAGATATGAAGAAAACAAGCAATAGTCATGTATAATTAACATACCCCAGTGCCTAGTTCTTCTCATGCGTGTGGATGTCTACGGAATTATATACTTTACATTTCAAAGTTAACCTCTCAGATTACTTTTCCTTTTTGGTACCTTCTTGTCTGTTGCTTAGCAAATATCTTACACATCTATACGTACTTACTCATAGACTGTGAGTAATCTTTCTGAAGTCAAAGGAGCTATTCATAGGTCTAGAATCTCAACTTGTTATATTGCTCATGCTATTCTGAAATCAATAAAGCTATGACTGCTTATTTCAACCAAAGACAACTAGGGCATTTATTTTAGTCTGACTTTCTGCTTTCTTTTCCAACCTAAAATTTAGGTTCCTCTCTGAATGAACCTTTCAAATGATATGCCTATTTAGTTGGCACTAGATCTTGTCTCATGACTATAAAACACATCGCTAAACAGCTCACCCCACTCAGGTTTTGCAGCATTCATTCTTTCACTTTGATTTCTAATGGGAGACTGGCTATATAAAGGACCTGATGAGTCAAATCTCCTTTACTGAGAGTTAATCTTCAGATTTGTAAAACTGATATTATAGTAATAATACTGTCATTTCACAAAAATAAGTGACTATTATCTGATTAATTTCTATGCTAGTACTGCTCTTCGTGTTTATTCTCTTTATTGTAGAAAAATATGAAATTTCTTGTGGGAGTGAGTTAAATGATGTTGATCTAATACAGATATCTAAAAAACTATACAGTGCTAATTGTTTTTCATGAATAACTAATTCATAAGCCTCGGGATGTGAGACTGAAGGGCTCATCTTAGTTATTGAAGGATAGATATCTCCTGCCACAGGCATCCATCCCAGGAAGGAATCTGAGTGGTCTGGCATAGTTTCTGCTTATGACTTAATGTCTTCAGAGTGAATTCAGCACTACCTGACTGAGGAGTTGACATGTTTTATTTGGGCCTTGCATGGTTCTGAAGCTATGATCTATTCTGGGGTGGGGAGAAGGCATGTTTTAGTGTTAAATTAGAATGTGGACTTCAAGAAATGAACTATGCTAGCTGAGTTCGGTCTTAGGGAATCAGAATATTTTTTCCAAAAAAGAAGTGCAGTGTGGTGCAATACATGTTCAGTGTGGACAACCAGGGACACAGATATCTCAAAAATCCTGCATGACTTAGCTCTTTCTCTGCTTCATATCTGGTGATAGCTTTTGTGATCAGTGTTAATCTTGGGGTACATTAAGCTCCCAAGAGAGTGAAAGACCAGCAGATGTAGGATGCACGCTTTCTTCCTTTCAGTTTTAGTTCTACCCAATTCTGAGGGCAAATCTAGGGGGAAGATAGAGAATAAATAAATAAAAGCAAGTTATGTATCAATGGAACACATTCCTTTGAAAATACTACAGGCAGAGAAGCCTTGAAGCATGGAATGAATATGTTTTAAGGTGAAAAGTAGTGATATGGTTTTCTTTGCAGAGCTTCCCTTCCTTAAGTTTCAGTTTCATCTTCACATCATCCTGTCCAAAGAAGAACTGAGGAACAGTACTTTGTACTAGACTTACTGTTTTCTCTAAAATTTGTCATTTCTTAGAACTCGTATAGATGTATCATTTTCTTATGTATCATAGTACCAAATACTTTAGTAGGATGATTTTATTTATTTATGTTTAAGTTAATACTGAAAAAATGGTGGTAGTAGAGTGTCGGATTTTGTCTTCACCTTTTCTTGTGACCAAGTGTGGAGCAAAAACAAAGACAAATAATCAGTTCAAGGATGCATACCTGAGCTATGAAGATCTGTTCCTGCCCCCAGTTGCATGTGGACCTATTTGCTTAAATTAAGTACATGAAACATTTTTTCAACAGGCAGATGTAAAAGACAAAGGAAATCCTGTTGTGCTTGTAGATAAGGCAAACAGTTTTAGCTGAGATGAGGCATTTGTGATAGCTTCCTACAGATCAGTTTCTTTATCTCACAAAAATTGAGAGAGTAGAGAAGATAACAGATGATAGATTTATTACAAGGAAAATTGTGTGCTGCTTCTTAAAAAAAAAGAAAAGAAAAGAAAAGAAAATGTAAACTAGATAGGAGTTTTAATTATAGCTAGATACAACTAGAAGAAGAAAATTGTTTGCTCTGCTTAATACATAATAACCAAAGCTCCTTCTTAATGTTTGCACAGTGTAGTTAGCCTGAAGGTCCTAAGAGGTGGTAATCAAAATAAATTAATTTCATTATGTATAATTCTTGTATATAGAATGAGGTTTGCATATAGTTATTAGTGATGATAGCAGCACTTTAAAATTAATAATTATGGTTTTCAGTTCAGTAGAATCTATGTTATGAGTTCAGATTACTAAAGATTAGAATAAAATGCTGATGGAGATAACGTGTGTGTGCATATACTGTACTATATTAATTCCTGCTATCTTTCACAGACCTGGTTAAATCTTACCAGTGATGAGGTTAAGCTTTCAAGCTAACAGGAAGAAAAAAATAATGTTATTTAAGAGAAAGTAGGGCCTGAACAAAGTGAAGATGGCCTGGGACAACTGGCCACTTGGCAGAGCTGAAGTTGTTGCTAGGCTCTATGGTCGGAGAAGTTTATGTGGGACTAGTTGTCAACAGAAAAGCATTAGGAGATTTTTCAGCAAAATACCTGTCAGTAAAAAGCAGTAGACAGAGAGAAAGGCAGTCTGCAGTGGGGCTCTGGGAAGAAGCCAAGAGAGCTGCTTTTGAATTTTTGAGATGAAAAGTCATCTGGAGTCATTTCCGCAGCATAAAGGAACTAAAGAGGGTAGCACCAAAACAGATGACTCATTTTTTTCTCCTAAGGAAACCAAAGAGCAGGTGTTGAATACTGGTCCAATGTGTCAAGACTCTTCCTTCCATTTGTATTTCCTCTGTTTGTAGTGTCTTGCTTTTTTTTTGCTTTGTTTTGTTTTTTGCTGTCTATTGAAACACAAACAAAGCTCTATAAGAAAGGAGTGAGTCAATTTAGGAGCAAACACCAGAAATGCTTGGAAACTTGGAAGAACTCTGCTATGAACAGAGAGTGGAGAAGTTTAAAAGTTTTAATTAAGGGCTCTTTAAGGGAAATGCAAATAGCTTTTCCAGGATTGGAGCTACTTATTGGCACTGGGTTGCCACCATTGGCTCAGGTGCCTCACCTGTTGCACAAGAAATGTGAAGGAAAAAAGAAAATGGGATTGCCTTTCCTTGAAAGAGCAGGGAGGCAAGTCCAAGCCTAGGACATATGGCACTGCTCTCTTTCTCAGTCTTCCTTTGTATCTGAACGTCTGTTTATTTCTAGTTAAATGTAAATTGTGTTTTCTAAAAGTTATGTTAATTCATGGTAACAGTGCTTCTGATTGCTAATGTGTTTATTATTGGCCTATAGGCAGCTGATGCTGTCTATTAGTGTTCTTTCACAAAGCATATCTCTTCCACAAACTTCCAACTTCTCCATGTTAGTACGTGAAATATGTGTTAGAGATTTTTAAGAGATGTTTTTAGATAGATTTCTGTATATATACAATTAAATAGTTGTAAAGAGGGATTAATATAATGCTTCACTTTTTTTCCAAAATGTTTGCATTTTGTACCCAGCATGAATAGTGTGTGCCTTCTAGAGTAACTGCATTGACCTTTTCTTTCTTACAATTACTGCTGATAGTATACAGAATTATTCTTTCTTTAGCGTCTTCAAAGCATCTTTTACAAATTTTCTTATATAATAGTTCCCTGCTAAGGTTGAGCTTTAATGCATTCCATTGCAAAAGGAATGCAGTGATCAGTGGAACCAGAAATTAGTTGTTAACTTTACCAGTGTATTTTTTCAGTGTCTGTGCTATTGTATGGTTTACTCTCTCAACAGAATCTCTTCATGGTTGTGAATGTCAGTATGGCTGCTATACCAAACTCTGTGGGGAAATTCTGGGTTTTTTGACTGTTTGTTTTGTACATAGTTTCTTTATACAAATATTATACAAACATTCCTTGGTGTCATTGCTGGGAGCAAACCATGGCCGTGCAGTTCATTGGCTTCTCTCCTTTCTCTACGTTAAAGGAAAAAACAAGTAGGCACATGATGACAAAATCAGCATGTATGTCTTTATTTGTTGAGATACCTGCTCTTACAAACACTGGAACCTTAGGCTGAAAAGAAATATCTTTAGAGGAAACCATGGGTATGCAGCACAGTCCACAAAAATGCAGAATAGTTATTCTTTCTGAAGAAAGAATATAATGATACAATATCCTTCCTGCAGCTATAGTTTTTACTACTCCAACTGTTTGCAAACAATAGTTGAGAAATAGTGTAACCTAGTATAAACTAAGCTCATTATACTTATTTTCAAGAGATAATTAATAATTAACATATAACCTTTGGCTTTCCTTTCATCTTTCAAGTATTGACAGAAGTCACACAAAAACATACTATGTGTGGAAAGAATGCTTTGAAATGCAAAATTTAATTAAAATTAATGCACTGTTATTTTAGGACAGTTGTATGGTAGAAAAAGTTCTATAGGGAATATGAATATTTGAACAGATCATTATTTTTCATCCATGCTGTTCAATTTATGCAGAAGTCATTTCAGGAAAAATAGAATACGTTTGATTTTTTTTGGTCAGTATTTGTTGGATTAAGTGCAACATTACAGTCACTTAAATTGAAATATCGGTAAATTACTCTAGACTGCTTTACCAATCAATTAAACCACATGTAATTAATAAAAATGAAACCTCAATAAACCCTGTAGGATGAGCTTTTTTTGGTGCTCGGTGCTCTACATACATTTTTACTCCAAGTTAATTAGACTTATCATCTCTGTTAGTCTTTTGTATTTGTGCAGCCATAGTCAAAAATACCCCTGGAAATAGGCAAGGAGGCATGTCTCATGCAGGAGAAGTTTAGGTTTGGAAGACTGTTTGCTTAATGGTTTTATGGGTTCCCATGTGCAATTTTCTTCACTGCCAGGGCAATCGGTTCTTTACTAGTAGAAATGAGTAAGTTGTAGAGGTCTTTTTTTATATGCTTGCCATTACACATGCCATTTGTATTATTTGGGGAGCTTATTTGCATGGCTGTTGCGCTTTATTCTCCAATAATCCTGTTTGTACCTAGGCACTTTATTTAGGAATCTGTCTGTTTAGACAGGGAAAATAAGTGAACTGAATGGCTCTCTTAATTGTTTTCATGGTGCATTGCTGATAATCAAAGGTGCAAACACGTAGTGAAGTACAGTCTGTTAGTTTAAGCATTATATTTACTGCAAATGTCAATGTTAAAGCATAAAAATATGAATCTCCCATGTTTCATATTCAGATTAATCAAAACCAATCACCCATTTCTTATGATTTTATGAGTCTGATAATAATACATGATACTGATTGTACTCTTTACCATAATTGTTTGTCTTCACAAAATTAAAGCAAAATATTTTCAGAGTACAGTTGAGAGCACATTACAGAAATGCTGTACCAAGTTATGTGACCTGAAAGTGCCAGACTCACCACATTTTGGCTTAATACTTTAACTTTATCCATTAGTAATATTTCTGAAGTGGTTCTCTTTCTCTTTCCCATTCTGATGGAAATGAAATCTACACTGTTAATGTTGTTAATGACTAAATCACCCATCTGTGAAATGTTCAAATTTCACCTCTAGTTAGAACATCCAATATATGGTAAGCTCATGGAAAGCAGTGATCATAAATCACTTCAGTAGAAAGGGAGGAAAGTAGAAGCCAGAGAATTATGAATAGCAAATTCCCCAAAACATCCTTGAACAAGATTAGAAGCCGGTGTTTTTTTCAGGAACAAAATCACATGAAAAACGTATGCTGGGTCCTTTAGAAAGGAGGGGAAAACATCTCACGTTTGTACAGTTGGGGATCATAAATGCTTAACAGTCTGTCACATAGGAGCTGTGAAGTGGGTGCAAAACTGGTCAGAAAAGCATACTTAGAAATTCACAGTCAGTAAAATGAGTCATCGGCTACAGGTTAACCTCGGATATTTGTCATAGATGTAGAAGTTGTCAGTGTTTTTATTAATGATCTGAGTTACACAGTGAACATATCTATTAAATTTGCAGATACAATAAGGTAGGTCACAGGAGTGCTGTCAGCAGCATTAGAGCTTAAAATAATCTTTACAAATTGGTAAGAATATCTGTATTGGTGAACGCAAGCTTTTCTACCTTGTAGAAATAATAATCTTCACAAAAACAGCATGAAGAAAAAGCCGACTGTGCTACAATTCTATAGAACTGATCGATGGCTTAGAAAGGTTCACAAACTGAGTGTGAGTCAGCAGCAACCTGGTTACAGAAAAGGAATATATTACTGATTTGGTAGATTGTATCATTTCTAAGACAGTGAGTGTTAGTGGAACCTTAACTGGAGAACCGTGTCCAGTTTTGACATTCAAGCTCAGAAAGGTAGTGGAAACAGGAAAGGTAAGAAAGCATTTGTGAAAGGATAGCAGCTGGAAAGTATGGATATCTATAGTCGCATAGTGCAGAACATACAGAGAAGTGATAACAGCCTTGAATTTAGGAAGTGGATGATGCATTTGTTGTATCTGTTGTAGAGAGGACAAGAAGTGAGGTGATTGTGTTGCAGCAATGAGCGTTCTGGTGACACAAAGAATTTGCAATGACACAAAGTTTGTAGTGATAAAAATAGTGTGGTACTGGAATTGATTGTCTTAGAGATCCCAGAAACTGTCACTGGAAGATTTTAAGACAAGGAATGACAGGACTTATATGGCAGATATGTCTTTGGAGTGTGGTTGATGGTCTCCTGAAGTCTTCTTTAACCATATGATCTTATAATTAAAAACAGTGGCGTTTTTATTTAGTGTGCTTGTTATTAGGTGATATGAAATTACAGCAGCTTGCATCTAATTTCATAAACTTTCTCTTGCTTTAATTCAAGTAATCTCAAGTTTATAAAATGAATTTGGATTTTCTTTTTCAGTACTGAGCATGATTAAACAGACCCTTGAAAGGGAACAGCTTTGAAACATTGAAAATACTGCTGTAATAGTACCTGCACTTCCTCATTAAAGACTATTTTAAAATGTACACAAATTTGATGTTTACACTTTCATTGCAAAACTGTGTCCCAAATGATGGTAAATACAAGTAATTATCCGTGAGTTCAGTTGTTTATCCTTTGAAAAGACTTTTAAGTGGCAGCATTCTTCTTTAATCTCTAATGCATAAATGTAGTCTTTGATGTTATTGATGTTGCATATCACGGTTAAAAATTTCAATATCTCAGAAAATTAGGGTCAAAACTAGCCCCTTATGTTTTACACTGCTTATGTTTATGTCCACAATATTCATCCAAATGATTGGCCTATCTTGTGATTCTGTTATTTACTTATTTATTTACTTTTACTGCAACTTGCATTTTTTTGAACAGTACTAATTGTTCTGGACCTGACAGCCCACCCAACATGTGATGATACTGGCTTCTGTGTAAGAGTGGCAAGCAAAACAAGGTGGCTTATTTGGGATTAAAATTGAAAACCCTGCACAAACCAGAAACTGAGGAATCGGTTTTATTTTTACTATTTTTCTGTAGTATATCTTTTTATAATTATTCTGGTTCTCCATCTGCTGTACCAGTTTCACAGGTCTTTAAGATGCATTTGCATATTTTTTTATAACAGCATATGTATAGAATACTTATCAGAAGTAGTAACTACTGCATCTTTGCAAGCTTTGCATTCCTGCAACCGATGGCAGAAGATTTATCTATCCTGCAGATGGACAATGTATTATAATTCCACTGCTTTCAGATTGGTTTGTTTGCTGACATGAAGCTAACATAATTTAAATATATTTCCTTCGCACAGTCAATACATTTCATCTAAACTTTGGCTTTCCTTATCTCTTGAGTCATTGATACATTTTATGTAAAAACATACAGTTTGAGGGAAACATACAATTTCAGAGGGAAAACCCAATTGAAATGAGTATTATGTTGTTTAGGACATCTGTGCTGTTGAAATACGGTGTTGGGGACATCATCAGTATTTGAATATGTAGTTATTTCCTCTATGCTCTTTGTGCCTAAAAAATGGGCGTTAGTGTTTTGAGTAGAAAATTTGGATCAAGCACAGTCTGATCTGAGCTAAATTATGGCCTTATTAAGTTGTGTGAAATTGTTTTACCTCTTGAAGTAACAAATGAATTAAACACTTAAAATTTGCTATTTATATATATATTTACTATTGTATGTCTACTTAGAAGGAAATTGCTAATTGAAATTAATATAACAATGTAGACACTGTTACCAAACAGCTGTCTTGACAAAAATATTTATCTACAGGCTGAAAATTCACTTTTAGTAGAATACAAACAGCTTCATTTAGATTATTATTTTTTTAATGGAAGTAAATATATATTTAGAGCATAAATAAATAAGGTGGTTTATAATGTTAGCAGAATAGTTTATATAAAGATGTAGTCTGCCATCTGAACAGTAAACAGCTTTTTCTAGTAGCTGGTACAGTGACAAATTCACGAGTAACGAGTATAAAGTTCTCATTCACAGCTAAGACTTACAAAGAGTTTATGTCCCTCTAGTTTGCTTCCATCTCAGTCAGGTCAGTCTGATACTGTTATTTTGACAACTTTCTATGAAGAATCTAATCCAAATATGTTACAGGGTGATACTTCTGCTATTATCTTTAGCTATAATTTGTCATTGCATCCTGATTGCTGAGCTCGAACATCCAATGTTTGTACATCTAATGCAGATATTTGCTATTTATGGAATTTCTCATTCCAAGAACAAGGGAAGTGTTGGTTTGTTTTGGTTCTTTCCTTCTCTTGTTTGATTCCAATATGAGCCACAGTATATATCTACAAAATAACGAGCTTTACTTTTCTCATCATAATGGGTAGAAGTCTCAAGCAGCCAGTTGTCCTGTCATAGTATTTCACTTAGTGCATGCCATGTGAGAAGATAGTGTCAGTGTTTACAAGATTTCTCCAATCAAGTTTCTCATAGACTCAGTCCCTCAATGGGACTTGGGATGAGGTAGCCTATATTAAGGTGAGCAGAAAGAGTATGTCTTTCCCTAGTTTGCCATATAAATGTAGCACAAATGGCTAATATGCAAATGAGGAGTGTACAGGCATAACTTCAACTTTTCATAGAAAATTAACACATTTCTCACTGATTTAATGGTGCTGACACTCTGATCTTTAAAATTATGTGGCTTGCTCTAATCTAGATAGTGTTATGCCCTACCACAGTAATGTGCATGCACCTTCACGCTTTTGAAGATTAGGATACCCAACTGCTGCAATATGAAGTGAGCATGGTGGCATCACATCATAGCTACTCTGTACCTCCTTCTGTTTTGCTTTCCATCAGGTGGGTGTGGTATTTTGAAGAATTCCATACAGTTTCTAGTTCTCACCTTTCCCAAACAGTATTATATTTTAAGCAGATATAAAAAAAACATATTCTATAAATATATATTTTTACAAAGCAAAAAGATATTCTTATCATCTTTCATTTATAATTCACTTTGATTTTTGCACCTCAAAGTGCTGTAAAATCAGCTTTTGATCTTCATATTTTCTTAAAACAATTAATCTAGTAATTAAGTGAACAAAGGAGAAAGGTAAGGAAGTAAAATTGTTTATGAAATACAGTGAATCAAATGATAAGTGAGTTTTTTAAGTCTGGTTAAATTAGAATGTTTTGGCTCAGAAAAACCCCATTGTGACACTCCCCCCTTACTCACATAAAAGTTTGTCAAGTGGTGCTTATGTCCTTTTGATAATAATGAACAATTGTCTGAAGTTCTGGAGAGTTTCACTCTCATTCTAGGTGCTAGGAATATTTAATACGTCTCATTAATATACTTGTAGAGTTTCTTCTTCAAGATAAATGTTTGTTGAATCCTAAGTGAAGGTGCCTTTGATGTTGAATGGCTGGCACTTGTGATAACAAGGAAGTAACTTGTGCAAATTGAAGTACCATTGTGTCTGGCAGCAGGTCATTGTTATGTGTGTGTGAGGCCAGCATACTTAGTACAGGGGTCTGAAGAGACTGTGTAGCTATGCACATTTGGTCCCAGTGGTTAAATAATGAAAAAATACATCTTCCTGGCGTCTCAGGGAGTTTATAATGTACTTTTGTTCAAAGTAGAATCTCCTTGTTTAAGGAGGTCTTTCAGTTTTGATGCTGTTTTGTATTTTACAGAAAAAAAAATAGTAAAAAGCATTATTAAAAGAAAAAACAAAAAACACAAAGAAAACACACAACAAATCCAGAATTATTTCCTTTCCAGGATATCAAATGTCTTTCTCTCACAAGGTAAACATTTTCAGCTTTCTCTTTTTCTCTCTCTTTTTCTTTCCCCAAAATAATGCTAGGTTGCTGTAGAAAGCTTGCTTTGTGTGTAACATTATACCATAACAATACTTCTATCATGTTTAACTGTAGCTGAGTTGCACCTAGTATTTTCTTAGGCAAATATAAGAATACTCGCTTTATCTGCCCTTTAGTCAGAGATTTTTCAGAAGACAAAGTAGCTATACACAAGCTTTTCTATGAGGAGCCTCTCAAAGTAAGTGATAAATTCATTTTCTTATAGTATTATTCTGCCAGAGAACAAGGGAAAAAAAGGTTTTAATAGGCACATTAATTCAACTTATATCTTCCTTCCTTTGTCCTCCTGATTTTGGTTATGTAACTGTTACCTATGATTTTCCCCATTTTCTTTCCCTCTCACATCTGATACATGTTTCTCCTTTCTGTCCATTTCTATTTTTCTTTGGTTCTATTTTGTCAGTACTTGAATATGCTTTTATGAAACACATCTCTGCTGTGTTGTGTTTTTGTTTAAATTGGCACTTCTAAAAGGTTAGGCCTCTGCCTTTTGGCTGTTATAGTTGAACTCTGTTGTCAAAAGAATTTCCCTAGATTGATGACTCTATGGAGTAATGCTTTTGCCTGAGTTCACTGTTGGTATATAATAATCATTAAAGATTAAACTACACGTGTGTAAATGACCATACAAAGGGTTTAAGAGGATTGATGGGGAAGTGCAATGCAACTTGGTGTGGTGGAGGAGAGAAATTGCTGCAGAGCTGTATTAACATCTTGTACCATGAGAACACTTGTCGCCCTTCCCAGGGACTATGCAGGAAGTGAAATGGGAAACTGAGGATGATTAACCTCTCTAAATTTCTACATGAACATATAGGGCTCACCTCAGATCAACCTAAGTTGACTGTAGCCACAACAGATGGGCTATGATTTCCAAGTTTTGTAGACAATATCCACATAAAGTGTTGGTGTGAAACAAGCAAGTTCCAATAGGGTGGGAACTGTAGAATAATGCCCATTTTGTTATTTTATAACAGGGATATAAATAACTTAAAAGCATATACTATCTGAAAATGCTTCAGATATCAATATAGGGCAAACATCATAAAGTATCTGCCGGTGGATCTGTAAAGGATATACCTTTAATTCTCCAGAAATATTTCACTTGCTGGAAGCTGTTTGAAATAGAAGAAATAATTATTCAGATCCCTAGATGGTTATTTACATTTGACATTTTTTTTTAATTTAAAAATATCTATAAGTGGCATTTTATTAATGCTTTTAATTTCAGAAGTTGTCTCCTTGTTATTGGTACATAGAACAGAATATAGGATAAAGCAGGAATTAATAAAACAAACTGCAATACATGGCTTAAATAAGAAAAAACAGTTGCAATTGCTTCACATGAGCTTCAGACACAGCTGGCAACTTAAGAGTATTTCTTTGAAATCAAAGAATTTTTGGAGGAGTACAGGTGAAATAGAAAATGCTGAAAGCTCTCTTCCCATCATTTTAGTTGATGTTAGGGATAAATTTGTAGGCTGTTATCTATTTTATCCATGTGTTTTTGCCCACAGTTATTTACTTCTGCAATTTAACCTGCTGAATGTAGAAATTTATCTGATAATGTTGGTGTCTCAATGACTATCCTATTCATGGAGAGATTGCATTTGCAGGTGTGAAAGGCCAGCTGAGACTGGCATTGGGTGGCTTCCATTGCTTTCTGGAGTAGCATGCCTGTATCCCCTGAAGAAATCAGTGACCCAAACTTGGCTTAGATTCCAGATTTTAGATCATAGGAATTGCATATTAAAAAAAGTAGCATAAACTGAGAGTAATGTGATGCAAGTTTCTCACCATAACTACTTAACTTTGTATGTCTATCTGTATATACAGACAGGGGTATTGTTCCGTATTGTTAAACATGCAAAATAAGCCTGTCATCCAAACCAGCAAAACAACAACAACCACACAAAATGAGCGGTCTGAGGGTCAGCAGAAATATCCATAATCACACATAAAACCTTCAGACTGCACTTCAGGTGTCAGAAAAATTTTAAGTGTGGTTCATGTAGACATTACCTGATGTGGGACGTGGTAAATGGTTGTATTATTTGGTTGTAGGTTACTGAAGAAAACAGGCAATAGTACTTACTGGTCTTGCTTTAATTCTTTTTTTTTCTTCTTGTTTTAATCTGATGATGTAGAGGTTCAGAATGATTCTACAATGCA